>RJWM01024946.1:0-29986 GCA_004363535.1 Dasyprocta punctata | reverse complement strand
TGTAAGGATGAAAGGTTTTGAAGGAGAAATTAAAACATTAACAGCACATTTAGAACACAATAAGTACCCAATAAATATATTTTAAGTGAAAAGCATCTCCTAGATATAATTTTTCTCTTTTATCGAATTACTTTTGAATATGGTCAAGCTCAGGGTCCATGTCTGAAAGCCCATCGTGTGATCTGTGCTCTAAAGTAGTCCTTATTTATTGTCTTAGTAACCAACCTCAAATCCCATCCATTGACTGCAATGTAAAATATTGTGTTTTGACGCAAGCCCTTCTAAATTTTATGGTAGTTGCAAACGTTTTATTCCAAATAAATATATGGGGGATGCCCAGCATAAATGAGATAAAGGCAGTACTTTTCTAGCTAAACGGCTGGGGAGAACACATCTGCTCTGTTTCATTCTCGTTCTTCCAGATTTCCTTAGACAGATTTATAGGATTTTAGGGCTCCACAGACCAGGTTGAAAAATGTGCCTGTAGCAGAAATAGCATAGTATTTCTTGTCACAAGCTCTGAGTTTCATTCCAAGCCTACTATTTACCAACTGCGCAGCCTCGAGCAAATCTTTTAACATCTAGGACTTTGATTTTCGTTGTCTCCGAGGCATGTGAATCGGTCACTCTCCTTGTTTGCTGATCTCTGTGCTGATCAGCTGAGGCACTGGGTGGGAAAGAATTTTGCAGCTTGTAAAGTGGTCTGGCCGCAGGGGTCGATGTTCTTGCTTCTTCTTTTCCTGGACTTCAGCTCAGTAGCCGAAGCCCTTTACCTGCTCACAGAGAAGCTCCTCATCCCCTAAATCCAGCCTCTTCCTGACCTTGTCTGCTGTGGCAAAAATGAGGTCCCAACAACAGGAAATTGAATACAATGATTCTTGCTTTGGCTTGTACTCACAGGACCTCCAGGTCCGCTGGTTTGTTTTCCAGTTATTTCAAGTGAACCTTAGCAGATTTCTCACACACGTTTATACCAAATAAGCCATTTGTAGTTAGTAGATTTCTTCCACCTCGTCCTCTGTTCTAGTGAATCTGCTCATCAACAGCCCTGTGTGTGGGTCCCCACTGCATTCTCTAGCTTGGTATTTCCTTACAATCCTTGTTGTCTGTATGGTGTCCTAGCACTTCTGGAATTGCCACCTGTCACTGAAATAACACTATGCTCCTTTGTTTTCCTTCACCAGCTTTTCTCCATGTTCTGCCTACAAGTGGAAGAGGTTAAGCGTTTTTTTCTTCCATCGGTATTACATGATTTCATCAGAGCTCTGACTCAACCCAGCTTGGCTTCCATGATTCACAGAGTCAGTTTGACTTGAGTGAGAACCATCTGACGGATTAGTGAAGTTCTGGGTGTGTCTCTAATGATAGACAAGTAGGCCAGCCAATTGAGTAGCGAATGTGGGTGGTACTAACCAATAGGCTTATAGCTTGGGTAGAATCAAAAGGGAAAGAAAAAGGAAGTCTTCTCTTCTTCAATTCATTTGTAATGGATAAATACACAGCTAATACATAAAGAATTCATTTTAATTTTATTGTTAATGCATTGAGTTAATTTTATATGTTTTACTCCATATGGGACCACATACACTAAAGTTTTAGAGATTTTACTACAGAGAGTGAAAGAAGACAATGTGGTACCCAGAAAATATTATTTTGTATTTCACATGGAATGTTTGTCCATGTGAAGCCACAAAAATGTCTTGAAATTACAGAAGAGGAACAAGGTATTCCTTACAGGCAGAAACACACCTGTCAGAGATTTGAGAGCAACGTGAAGGCACATGTAGCCTGCTTGCCATGGACTGAAGGAGAATCATTAGGGAGTAAATTATGCATCATAAATAAGAAAGCAAATCTAGACAGTGTAAATCAATAAGGCAAAAATAAAAAATAAGTTTAATAAAAAGAATAATAGACTTTTATTAGGATTTAATGTGTATTATTGAGGGATTCTTGGGTTATGAGTAACAGAATATAACTTGAATATTCTCAATATGAAAGAATAAAGATTGATGGAAACAATATCAAATATCTCCTTACTATCACAGGAAACTGGGAGAAGCTAGGAACAAGTCTACTCTAATTTTCTAGATAACAAAAATATCTCCAGTCCCCATGCAGTGACCCCTTGGAATGAAACTGTGTGATTACTTATTCTACAGTCTGGCTTCATTGTTTGTGTAAATCTAAGTTCTCTGTACAGCAAAACCTCAATAAAGCCTCCATGCTTAGCTTGATGTCCATCTCTAATTTAAAGAAGGGAATGGTGCTCTTATGTATTTATCTATTCATTTAGTTCTTAGTTTCAATGGACAAAATGTGTGTGCATCTATTGTGTTTGGCATGAGGTTGTAGTCACGAATGCGTTATAGAGAGCTTGTTTACCTGCTGGTTTCTGGAAACACTCCAAACTTACTCACTTCCAAGAACCCCGTTAATATGGTTTCCAAATGTGAGGCGAAGAGAGAAGCTGATGACTCCTTTCAGAGCGCCTTCCCTCCGACGGTCCCTCCGGAAGTCACCCTCGGACGCGGGTGTGTGAAGGTAGGGCAGGTACTCGTGCCTGCTCTGAGTAAGAGTGCGACAGTCCAGGTCCTGGAGGAGGACACGCGTCCCCTCCCGACCCTGCCTCTTACCTGCAGCTGGGTCATAGGAGTGCAGCAAGAATGGAACAACACGAAGCCATGCTCCTCCTCTTCCCGACCACATGGAAACGTTACATTTCCAAGGTTCTTTTGATGCTCATTCGGGAAACTACGAATGTAATCTGACCAGTGCACAAGAGAGAGAGAAAGCAAGAATACTGACTTCCCGCTTTACTGCAAGAACATGAGCAGTGGCCATGCTGTTTCTCATCTTCCTCAGCACACACAGGGTGCATAGCTTCTGTGTTGCTAAGGAGGGTGAGAAACAGCATGGCCACTGTCCGGGTGTCAGGACGGAGTGGACGAAGCTTGGATCTCTGAGTGATCAGCTGGAGGCCCGCAGCCAGGGCAGCTCTCCGGGCCACCCGTCCACTGCATGAGAAGCGGTACCTAAGCCTTCACCCCATAAACCAGGGAAGACGGCGTAATTTTTACTACACCGTAAACTTTAAGGAAGAGGAATATACAAGCACACACTCATGCCTTTAGTCATTAATTCCACAGCATGATCGTCCTACTAGAATTGTACAGTCACAAGTTCATCGAAAGCCTGTTCTCTTCCCCAGCTGTTTGGGGCTCTGGGCTGCAGAAGTGTCCCGCTGTCCTGGCTGGTTCTGCTTCACAGCCCTGGGACCAACTTTCACCTGTTGCCCCACAGCTGGCAAAGCCTCAGCCCATCAGAGAGGCGCTAGGAGCAGTGAATCTCAAGAAGGTGGCCCTGGTGAACGCTTTTCTCTTCTTCCTGGGCTGCTTTTAGATCCTGAAGCAAATTAATCTAAGTTATCTCTCAATGATAGCTGTGGATACTAAAGAGTCAGGAGGCAGCCTTGGGTATAACTGAGAAGGTGTGTAAATCCTTGCACAAGGGCAGAGGCAAATGAACTACAGCCGGCTGTGTGCGTGTGCAGGTGCATGTGTGTGTGCCTGCCGCGTGCTAGGTGTGCACTCTAAGCTCTCCCAGCTCTTCACAGCTCTGAAGGTTTGTCTACAAACAAGCAATGAAAGAAGGAAGAGGAGCATAAGAAGCAGCAACAAACAGCCACTTGGTCCACAAACCTTAAATATTTCCTGCTGGAGCTTCACAGCAAATCTCAGTGACCTCTGCTTTAGATCACTGAGGAAGCGCTTAATTGACATTTGCTGGAAAACTGTCTCTTCTGAGGTGATTCATTTTTTTGGTGCACATTTTTGGAAATACACATACGTGGAATGATTTCTTAAATTCAGCCTGACTGAATTATCAAGCTCAGATTTTTGGAAAGAGTGTTCTTGTAATAATAAATACATGGAAATTAGTCTCACCATGAGCCGCACCAGGAGTCTCTTTATGCCCCCTGATCACCCGGGATTAGCGAAATGCCTTTCTGGCCCTGGTGTGTTTTTTGGATATTACAGAGATTTTATCACAGCTCTTCCAAATTCTCTCTTCTCCAGGAAATATTTCCCTACTTCTAAAAGCTGTTTGTGAGTCCACATCCGGCTGAGCGCCTTGGGCTTGGGCTCCTGTTTCTCATGATGCCCAGAACTAGACACATGCTTTCTGAAACTGTCTTTGAAAATAATAAGACTCACATATATTTATTGAAAAATTAGAAAATACAGGTAAATGTACTTTTAAAAGTTGCCTGGGAGGAGTTTCTATGGAAAAAGAACGTCTTCGCTGAGTCTGCTTCCTGCTCACTGTGGGAGCAGAGATCGCTGGTCGGAAGCCGCGTGGCCCTCGGGGATGTGGCCCCCCACTCCCCAGCCCGGGCCGTGGTGCCTCATCGTACCTAGGATTTTCTGAGGACTCATTGATAGCATCTGTGGAATCAAGTTTGCACGTGAACAATAAAAAAAAATGATAAACAACTCTGATTCTTCTTTCTTTGCATTGACAGGAGGTCTTTGACAGAAATCTGGTCCTTGAGGTGCCGCAGGCCCCTCCCCACGTAGCATGGAGAAGAGGGCAGGAGTGCAGTAAAGGAGAAGAAAAGAAACAGAGGATGAGCAGAGGAGGGCGGAGTGTGTGACACAGCCAGGGCTCCTGTCCCGGAACGGCGGAGGCAAAATTACCAGGCAATGCTTTTCCTTCAGGAAAATCAACCCCGACTCACTTCTTTCCATTGTTTCTGAGTCTTGTGGGTTTTGTTTTTTTTTTTTGGTTCCTTTTGGTTCTTTTGGATGTTTTTATTATTCTTTAAAAATTTTCCTGCATGGTTATTTAAAAAGGCCCTTGAAGAAAGCAGTAATGTGTCTAGATGGCCATGTGAAAGCAGCCCGGGGGATTAGCTGAGCAGGCTGTGGGCTCAAACACAGCTGCTTTTTTGGTGTAAACATTTGAGAGAAAAACCCCCAGAGGAAAGCAGAGCTCTTCTGAGGGAGCCACTTGGCTTCCCCTGATACATCAGAGGCCAGCACCGCGCGGGACACGGCTGACAACCCGGGGACACCAGGAGCGCTGACGTGGGTCTTCAGATCACCCTCTTTCTGGCCTCCAAAGCTGCTCATGATGAAATTATGGAGTGGTGGTGATACTGACGTCCCCCCGAAGTCACTGGGTCTCATGGTCACCTGAAATAAGATTAGAACTACTGTTCCTCCCCTGAAGTCCCTGGGACCCCGGGAAGCGTCAGGGATAAGAAGTCAGGACAAGAAGCCTGAAATGGCTCTTAGTGACTCTGAAAGCTTAATGCAAGTCATAAGCTGGAAGGAAATCACGCCACTGAGCGGCTGCTTTTGTTCAGAGTTTATCACGGACTGAAGATCATCCTGGTGGGCCAAGGTGATGAAAGCTGTTGATGGCCTAGGACTTTCTGGGGTGTGGATGAACTTTCTGGGGTGTGGATGGACTTCACGTGGGCAGTGAGACACAGTCTTCTGCTCACAGCACTGAGACTGGAGCTCCATACTAATTCAAAACACGAAATGAAAGGCGTTCTTGCTGATGAAAAGAGAAAACTCCAAAGAGGAGGGAATTTCTGATTGCCCCTCAAGTTCTCCCATCCTGTGGTTTTAGTTTTGTAATTTCTGCAGCCTAATTTTGTTGTAACTGTATTTCATCTACTTTATTTCCAATTAATCTCCCAGGCTCAACTTGGGAAGCTCACCTCATTGCAGACGGGTGACGTTTACCACGACAGAAGCCATCGCATTTACAATTCCTCGCCTTTGGCATTCTGTAGGTACAATTTAAAGGATAAAACAGCATTTGGAAATGCAAATACCAGCCCTATACTTTTCCGGGGTTGATTGCTGTCACCAACACACACACAAAAGTGTTTTTTTATGGATGTTTCCGTAAAGATCCTTTAAAAATAGAAAGATTCACATTCACTTTCTTCATGGGCAAAGAAAAACATGAATTTGACAACTACAAAGGAAATCTCTTCTCATACTAGAGAAGCTTTATGACCAAAGCACACTCTCATTCTTGTCTTCGTGTATTATTTCAGGTTTTCAACATCCGCCATTGGGATCATTTTAATAATGGGTTTCCTAGACCCCAATCTTACTATCTGACTGCCGTAGCCACAGAAACCTTTCTAAAGCCTGGTATAGAAAATATGGCGTGCTCAAAATCCCCAACAACACCTGATGGAGTGTAGACAGTCAGGAAATTTCCACTGCCTAAGATTCAGGCATTTTTTCCCCTAGTCTCCAAATTCATTGCAGATTTTTAAAGAAAGGAAAGTCAGCCTTTCAAAGAAAGGACATCTGTGACAACGTGAATAAGCCTGGAAGACACTGAAATAAGTCAAGCCCAGGAAGACAAATACTGTGAATTCTCAGGTCCGTGTGGCATCTGGGAAAGTGAATGCAGAGGCTGAGAGAAGAAGCGGGCGGGGGTGGGGGCGTGTCTGTTCCAGGACAAAAATCACCAATCAGGAGGAGTCAGTTTAATAGAGCTCTGACGCATCCTGGGGCTGTTGCTAATAAGAATCTATTTTACTCTTGGAAATTATTTTAAAAATAGATTTTAAGCTTATGGGGTGAAGCATACGTTAATCAGCTTGGTTCAGCCACTCCACAGTGTACACGTGTACAAACATAGTGCAGTGCCCACCATGGAAGGTTTTCAGTCCATTTAAAAAGCTAGGGTATGGATCCCATGACATGTGTGTGTGCACCCGGCACTGGGGCTTGAACCCAGGGCCTCGCACATGCTAACCTAGCGCTCTACCACCGAGCTACCTCACCGTGGCTTTTGGTGGGTGCTTACTGACCTTTAAGATAGAGATTAAAAGCTAAAGAGCGGTTTCGCTGGCCAACTTAATATTTCAGAAGGCAAAGGCTGAAGAGCAGTAAGTGAACTGGAAAGCGGATCTGTCTTTGTTTGCTGGTTCACCGCGCATGTCTCTCCGCTCCTTTCCCCTCTGCCTCTCTCCCCCTTTCCTCTCCTCTCCCCTGACCTCTCCTCTCCTGCTGTGCCCTTCTTTGGGGTTCCTTTTCTGGGGACCCACACACTCTCTCTCTTTGCTCTTTCTTACTCTCCTCTTCAGCTGCTTACTTTATGAAATTATAATTTTCCTAAAAGCACACTTGCTGTGAAGATCAAATTAAACATGCCACAGCACACTGATGCAACAAAATCATATATAACCGTGAGGACTCACAGTGCATGCTTTGGGCATAGATAGCGTCCAAAACACGTAATCGAATTAGGAAAAAAGTCTACAAAGCATTATCTGCATACAGCGAAGTCCCACATTAGAAAATAATTCTATTTCTATAATCGAGGGATTTTATAAAATTGTTTATGGAGTTTTCATTTGGGAGGCATGCTGATAGTGTTCTGTGACACTCCTTATCTTTCTCTTTTTCATTTTGTGTTAGTTTTGTTTTGCATTTGCAGCCCTGGGGATTGAACGCAGGGCCTTTCACACGCGAGGCCAAAGCTCTACCGCTGATTCGCTTTCCCAACCCTCATTCTTTGCCTTTCGAAATTTTTTCTCATTCAGTACACATCACATGTGAAATAAAGTGCTTTTTAAAAGGGACATCAAACATATCAGTCGCCTTCACCGAATGATGTTAATTTGCTTTTTCTAAGTATCTCGCAATAAAAATGGTGCACCAATGAGGCTGGGGGTTTAGCTCAGGGGCACAGGCAGCTGCCCGGTAAGTGCAAGGTCCTGAATTTGATTCCTAGAACCAAAAATATATAATAATTATAATAATAATAATTATGCAGAGAACAGCGCATCCCGAAGGGAGAAAAATTGCATTAAAATTGGAATTCAAAGTAAATAAGGACAACTGATTTTCGTTTTTTCGAAAATTGATTAAGTTTGTTGGTCCATTTTAGGTGATGATCTCGTTCCTCACAGGGAGTTTGTGCCCGCGCACGACACATCTTGATTCCCTTTTTCCCGTTCCCCTCCCTTCCGCTCTTCTCCTCATTTACAAAGCTTTGCTTCCGTTTTTCCTTGTAGTCTCACTTTTGTCCCTCTTCCCCTCCCTAGTTCCCCTTCCCATTTGAACAGCATCTACCATAGCTTTCGGTCCTTACTTACACCTTCAGTTTCCCGTTTGTTTCACTGAAGAGTTCGGGCTGCAGGCGCCTCTTAAGTGACTTTGCAATCGCTTCAAAGCTCTAAGAAACAGGAGAAGACGGAATTCTCCCGGGCAGCAGGGGTTTGGGCTGAGGTGGCCTGCAGGACCGGAAGCCTAGCTCGGCCTGTGTTCTAGACCGGGTTTGTCCCCCAGCTCGGCCCAGGGGACCCCACCCAGAGAGAACCCGAAGGGCGAGGCAGAGCCCCGCAAATGCACCCGTGCTCCCGCTCATTTGCAGGAACCACACGGATTTAAAGTAAAATAAAATAAAATAAAATAAAATAATCTGTTTAAAGAGAAAAACAGTTACTTCTCATTCATCCCCGACTCCGTGGAATCCCCACGGCGGTGCCCGAGCCCGGCAGCGGAACCCCCAGCTCCGCAGGCGCCGGCTGCCCTCTGGTGGCCGCTGGAGAGACCGCACGCTGCTGCTCCCGGGGCTCAGCCTGCGGCCCATCCACACCGACCCTCTACGTGCGAGGCCAGCGCTGGGCCTTCTGCAGTCATTTTCAATGAACTTTTTAAAAAGAGGTCATTTGCCGAGGGTGCGCACCCGGAACGGCATTCTCAATGGCTCTCTGCCTGCGGTCTGTGGCTCTTGGAAACTCGCAGGGCACCTGAGGCTGGAAGGCTTCCCAGCGGGGCACGGCCGCACAGAAGCGCCCTGTGTGCTGGCCAACAAGAGCGCGTTATCGGACGCCTCGGGCCTGCGCGGTAAGGGGTCGCTGTCCCTGGAGAATCTGTCTGAACACGCAAACACACGAGGATGTCCTTCTGATATGCTTTGCCAGCCTTTGAGAAAAAGCCACGATGAATTCCAACTGCCTTAACTCGTCTTATCGGATGCACAATTAGAAGTTCGCCCACTCCGACTGCCCACCGACGGCTGAGAGGTGAAAAGCCTCAGAGAAGCGAGTTTGTCTTTCCTTGCATCTGCGTCGCTGACCCAGTCTCTTCTCTTAATTCGATTCTGGGGAAACTGCGTTCTCACCAGGCCGCGATTCTGATAGATCATACTAACCTTTCTCTCCAAATCCCCCCTGACCTTGTACCTCTTCGATCACCTTTCCATTTCTTTCTGCTTGTGATTCCTGTTGGCAACTTCCTCATGTATCACTAAGCATGAAATTTCTAAAAATTCAACTGCAAAAGAAATGAATGAAGCTATTTGCTTTCACTACAGAACTCTCTTAAGAACCTGTTTCTACAAACTTTCAAAATGACATTTATAGTTTCACCTTTCTCTGAGGCTGGTGACTTAACTCAGACGTGAGATCTCAGCTAGACTGAGACAATGACATTGTCCCCAGTGCGACTGTGTGTCCGGTCCCCAGCGCAAAGAGGCCTGGTAGGGAGTGAGTATCGCTGGAAAGCAGGGAGAGCAGAGTGTGAAGATTAAAACTGTCTAAGTATAAAGTGTGGAGAAGGAAGGGACCTCTGTGACAGCGATGTCAGCCCTGATGGAATGAGGCGTAAGCCCTGTAAATATACAGTGCTCTCAGCAACTTCCTGACAACAGCAGAGAAGAAATCAAATTAGATTAAATTAAATTAAGACAGAAAATGCTTGCTAGGGAGGGACCCAACCATGGAAGAACCGAAAGGACCACAGTGCCGAGAGCCAACCACAGGAGCACAATTACCAGCAAAATCAGTGAACAGAGAAAAAGCAGACTGCCCGCGCTGTGGATGGATGGCGCATTTTTATATTCAATTCACCGAGGCAATTACTCCACATCCAGTCCTGCACATGGTGGCATTTTGGTGACTGTGTGGAAGAGCAACTGAAGAATCACTCTGACCCTGCATTCCCCCCAGAAAACGAACGAGTGATGTGTAATAATGGACATTTTAAAAATCGAAATCTTCTTTCCGTGGCAGGGTCTGCTTCCTGCCTAGCAGATCCGGCTCGCCTGCTTCTGTAGTTCTCACGCCCTGGGTTCCAGCACCGGTCCTTGAGGTCCCCGCCCCGCAGGCCGTCTTGTCCCTTACCACAGTGTGTCCATGCGCAGCTGCCCCTCGGCCGCCCGCCCGCAATTCACTTTGCTACCCCGAGACTGTGTTCTCTTCCTTCGGCCTTCCCCTCGGGCCTTGCTGTTTGACAGTGCTCTCTTCTGATTTTCTTGGGAAGACTTAATCTCATCTATATCTTTGGATTCAATGGACCTAGATAGATGGCAGCCACTAACTGTCCACAATAGGTGTTTTATTTACTCCTGTCACAATTCTCTACAACGGCCTTTTCACTGAAGTTCTTCTAGTGCAAGGTCGAGTCCCGCTTGTCTTTGAATCCTTGTACCAAACACATAACTAGACTGACTGTGGTAGAGGAGGAGGCTGGTGTATCTGGTTAAACAGGACACGGACTCTGAACTCGGCTTGCTGGTCTTCTACTGTGGCTTCAGCAATGAAGAGTTCAGTGACCGCACAAGAATTGGGACCAAGTAAGAGTTGCCGGTCTTTCCTTCTGCTAAGTGGAAAAAATAATACTTATTATTATAAATACATCAGATTTGTGGTAAGAATTCAATGAGAGAATACTTCTATATGGCTCAATTTACTTAATGCTCATAATAGCTCACATAGACGAGTCCTGTTATCATCTACCTTTTATATCTCTGAGGAAAGTGGAAGAAGTTGCCAAGAATCACACTGCTGTTAGTAAACTAATCGGCTTAGATAAGCTGGGTAAACCAGTTTGATATCAGTAGAAGCTGGCGCGGGTGTAGAGTAGTGTAGCGAATTCGGACAGGAAGTGGAGAGAGAATCCAAAGTTTTTCCCAGGCGGCATTGGATTGGACTTTCTCCTGGAGGACAGAGAGATACATTTCAGTCACTGTGTTAGAAAATGATTAGGTCGTTTCGTGATTTCCTGATTTACAGACATTTGAACTGACTGCATGTTTATATATCCCATTTTGTTTTGAAAATAACTCCAGAAGGTTTATTGTGCAACTTGTTGAGCAAACATGAAAGATGACAAACTAGCCTGAGTTAAAATTGAGCAAGAATAATTAAGAAAAGTTCATAAAAGACTGAATGTCAGAGAGATTACAAAGCTAATCATTCAGCTGACCATGAGGCTCACATTTAGTTTGGGTATAAGTCACAAATTTGAGTCTAAACTTTCGGGAAGATACGATCAAAAGGGGAAAAGGTGGCAATTAAACAGAGCACAGTATTGTTAGATAAAGACCAAGTGAACTCATAAATGAAATTTTAAGCATTTGTGGGCCTAAATTTAGAAGAATAACCTCAAACTCTTAATTTCAAATACCCCAGGTCAAAGTTACTTTTCTCAGCAACAAGTCAGTCTACTCTACATTTCCCTTAGCCTCGAACAGTGCCCTCATTTGCATGCGCAGAGCAATCCCAAAGACAGCTGTGACTGGGGAACAACAGGATGAATTTTGTCCAGCTTGGCTAGCCGTGATGCCTAATCCAACATCACTATCCCGATGAAAAATTTAAAACAGAAGTAAAACCCCAGGTGGATATTGTTGACTTTCTAGTGCCTTGTCTTGAAGTCCTGTAATGCTTCCATTCTTTTGTTTTGACTGGTTTTATACTATTTTATTCTGCTTGATTTTATTGTGTGTGAAGATATGGTCAATTATTTTGAAGAAAACAAGAGACATTATGGTAGCCACTGCTGATTTCCTGTTGTCTTGTTTTGAAGTCCTGTATTGCCTGCATTGTTCTGTTCTGATTTACTTTGTTCTGTTTTGCTTTGTTTTATTCTCTTTAAAATAAACACTAAAAAAGAAATTCCTAGAGTATATTCTATGAAATACAAATATACAATTGATTGCTGTGCTTGTATTTCTTGTGATGACCTTAATAAATTAAGAATTCAGGGGCCAGGGATATAGCTCATGGGGCAGAGGACACAGTTCAGTGGCACAGCACCTGCCTGGCAAGTACAAGGTCCTGAGTTCAAGTCCTGGCACCAAAAGCAACAACAACAAAAAAGAATTTACAGATATGCAGGATGCATAGCCCAGGAAAACTGTGGGTGCAGCAGAAGGGAACATTCTTTTAGATCTGTCTTATATTTTGCAAACCTAACTTGGACCAGTATTTGACTTCGAGGGTAATAGAGCCACACCTGAAATTTAATGGAATATCTTCTAAAGAGATATTTAAGTTGGGAGATAATGCTGTATATCCAAGAAAAAATTACAAAATTCATGCAAATCAAAGGTGGGAGAAATCAAGGACCAGTTGACAGAAGAACATTTAGAAATAAGAATACCATGTTACTAGTAATCAAGTAGAATGAGAGCAGACGTGGTGGCACACACCCGTCATCCCAGCACTGAGGAGGCTGAGGCAGGAAGATTGCTGTGGGCTTGAGGCCTGGTAAACTACACAGCGAGACCATGTCTCAAAAAGAAGAAAGAAAAGTACAATGAAACATTTAATAAGATACTGTGGTCTTAGAAGAACACAAATTTATGTGCAAATCCAGTCCAAAGTGAGTTTTCCTAAAGTGAAAGACTTGGAAAAGTCTAATGTCCCTACTCTATAATTCTGTCACTGCAAAGCCTTGGTAGATTACTACTCTTCTAGGCAAAGCCACTACAAAGGGCTCAGCTGTTTCATTTTTTTTTTTACATCCCAGTCACCATTCCAAGAAAGTAGAATTGCAACTTCTGCAGTAGAAAGAAAGAATACTTTATCACAGCAATGAGTTCTATGGGAATTATTCAATATACCTTGCTGAGCTAAAGGAAAGAAAGAAAAACGGTCTTATTTATCTTTATTTGAAATTGAACAGAGAAAAAAATATCTATCAGGTGAAGTCAAAACACACCTGTCACAGGAGAACAGGAGGAAGGCGGTGTCCTGGAAAGTAACACAGCACAGGACAAAGACCCAGGCTTTAGCATCTCCCGGTCTCCGTCCCGTTGGGCTCTGGCTCTTGGTGAGGGTGAGACCTTGGGAAAATCACTGGGCTTTCTCAGGAATGGTACCTGTGTCTCAGGATTGAGAAAAAAAATATAAGTGGACCCAATGTGAAATATAGCTGTAATAAAGTCTCGGACACGGGAAGTAGCCAAGACTATGTGGCAACTTGGCTCACTTAGTCTTCTCGTTTGACATGATGATAAAACATAGTTCTTGTTCTTAAAATGCAGAGCCTCCTGGAAGGGCCAGAAGGGAAAACAAACGTGGTGAGCACCATGGCAGAAGCATTAAACTGTGTAATGTCTAAGGCTGTAAGGGACACAGGCTGGCCAGTGTTAACTCTCTTCTGGGGATTCGGGGAAGTCTTCCTGGAGGAAGAGACATTTGGTCCAGCCCGAAAGGTAAGAAGAGATTCTCCAGGGTGGGGAATGGCATGCACAGAGCTCCAGGTGCATAAACCCCAAGAGGAAAGTGTGAATGGGAACAGAGGACCCAAAATAAAGACAGAGAATGATAACTTTCGAGAATGATTTTGAAAGCAAGATGTATTGGGCTAAAGACCTAAATAAAGTTTTTGAGACTTACGCCATGGATGACTGCTTTAACCTGTGTTTTCAAAGGGATCCTGGCGATTCCTTGGAGAACGGAAGAGATCGGAGGGTGAAGACGAGATGGACTGGCTCCTGACGCAGGCCTGGCCCAGAACGTGGGCGTGGGGGTGGGAATGAAAGGGTGGGGCTGAAATTCCGGGGTGTGGTCAGTGACAGAGCAGCAGAGCTTGCTGGCCGCAGGTGCTGGATACTAAAGAGAGAAGACTTCCGATGGCCTCTGCCACAGGCGCCGTGCACAGGGCGATCAGTCTGGCAGCAGAGGAAGGGCAGTGTGCAGATACGATGCCGAGTTTGATTTTGAAGTCTTGGGGAATCATGTAAGCGGAAATGTTCACTACGTGGTTGTGTGTTTTGGTCTGGGGCCCTACAGGATGAGACGAAGAGAAAGAGTAAATTCATACAAATCATTCTAGCAAGAATGATACCTGCTATTATTTGGGTACTTATTATGGATTCATCACCTTGTTAAAAACTCTAATATATTATTGTATCAACTGTTGTCAAGAACTTCTCATTTAAAATGGGTAACCTCGGAAAAGGTAAATCATTCGACGTGCCAGAAATTATTCTGCTCCTCGGCAGGAAATTGTAGGAGGTCACTTACGAGCCGTTTGGCTTCAAGAAGCAAAGATTCAAACTCAAGTTGCACGATTTGCTGATTCATGTAATTGAGATGTCCAGAAGTCGGGTAAGTTCAGTTAAAGTTTGGCTCTGAAATTCAACAGTCTCCTCTAAGAGCTCGCTTCCATTTCATGCCTGCCCTGCCATCTGTGGGTCAGTTGCTTCCATGCTGACTTCCTGTGCATCCTGGTAAACCCTGGCTCGCCCATCACTAATAGAGGAGGGAGGGTGGGGTTGTGCTGTTTGCTGAAGGCCTGGAATGGCCTCTTCTTTCTCTATGCAGAGGGCTGGTACTCTTCAAACTCTAAGATTGGAAAGAGTGAGGTTCTTTTGATTAAAACAACAGCAGAAAAGAATACGGAGGAATAAACCAGGCTTGAAGAGGGGATCCTGGGCGGGACCATCTGGAAAGGACCAACTGAAGAAAAGGCACAGATATGTGAAGAAGTAAGAGGAAAATAAGATCATTACGATGAGGATGAGGCGTCACTTGATGTTTTACAGTGAATTTCTCACGCTCTCCAAACATCGCAGACACATTTTTCCTTCACAGAAGGAAACGTGGAGAGCAGAAGCGAGGAGTGTTGGGTGGTGTTTGCTTCGGACTTTTACGCTGAAGGGGAAATCTCTGTGATGCGCTGGGCTGGGCGTGCTGGCCACCTCCACTCCCTGGGCCACGGGGCGCACAGGACTTCACCTGCATGGACGCTTTTCACAGCAAGCAGTCCTCACAGGTCGGGGAGGCTGCGCAAACCCAGACAGTGATTCAGAATGGGGCTGATCACTGCAAGGAGAGAGGACGAAGACAGAGATTTCAGGATCCGATAGGAATGAGTTTGAAACTGACTTCGGACGCCTGCTGGTGACTTGACGAAGCCATTGCAGCCCTCTGAGGCTCATTTTCCTGACAATGATTTAGGGAGCTGACGGTCACCCTGAAAAGCGCTCCTAGTGTTGAGTAAGGCAGTGTGCGGATTGCCCAGTAAAGTGTGGTGAACAGCGGTCCTGTGATGGAGGGCCTTTCCTGTACATCGATCTATCGTTACTATTACAGATTTCCCCTGAGAGACAGCGGGGCGAGGGCACGAGGAGTGACCAGGGGCTCTGAGCACGGGAATTGGGGCCAATGAATCTGTGTCTGAATCTCACAGCCGCTTTGGGGAGGCGTGTGAGAGAGAACAGAGGATTTTTGCTGCACTGCAGTTTCCTCCTTAGCAGGCTGAAGTTGATAGCAGCGTCTTCTCAAAGGGTTGCTAGGAGAATCCGAAAATGATCTCTTAGACCTGCCCCATAAACCGGTGGCGAACATTAGCTGGGGTTCTCCTTACGTAAGATGGGGAGGAGAGGACATAGAGGTGTTTTGCTCTCCAGGGCCATTTCCAGAGCCCGAGCTTGAAGTAGGGACCTGGTCAAGGTGAAACGGACTCCTGGCGGGGCCCCAAGGACCTCTGTCCACGGTGCTGGACACGCGTCCTGGTCCTGTGGCCGGGATCTGACAGGTCACCCGACAGGTCTGCTGGCACCAGGGCTTCCAGCCCCTGGCCCACTGCCCACGCCCAAGATTCCGCGTCCCCCTGAGCTGTGATACTTTCACGTTCTCACGGTCCGTCCTGGGCTCGGGCTTTTCACTTTTTCTGAGTTTGTCAGGAACGTGGATCCTCTTTCCTTTGATCTCAGTCTCCTTTCAGTTCTGTGATGATTTTCTTTTGGAAACCTTGCAGCTGTTCAAATATTGTAAAAGAAAAAGGAGAGAAGGAAAGAGAAAGGGGAGAGAGAGGAGAGAAAGAGGAAAGGAGGGAGGGAGGGAGAGAGGGAGACATTAAGTAAACACCAGACATTTGAGAGTGCAGTAAAGATCACTAGAGCCCTGGGAGAACAAGATGTTAACCAGGGGTAATACATTTCTTTTCATCTCTAAATGTTAGATATTCATGTTGTTTAAAATCTACATACGAAGGGATTTTTTTCCCACTAGATTTTTAAAAAATTGTAGTCACCCTGAAACCACCCAGCTGATTTCTTCCTTGTCTAGCTCCCTCTTTTTTTTAGTTATTTGTAACTTCGTCCTTCACTCTCAACTTTCATTCTCCAAAGCAGTTTTCAGATATGCTGCTTCTTTGACTTCCGTCAACGTGTAAATTGCATTTTATCTTCTCTGACACAGCTTGCTCATCACGCTGTTGCTGGAGGAACGTCTTATTGTGTACCCTAAGCAGCACTTATCTTAGTGCTGACTAAGTAGTATGTGCTCAATAAACACAGTGTTTCATATAAACAGAGGTCATAATTATCATCTTTATGATCTTAGCAGGGGAGAGGCCTGGTCATGGGCAGGACACAGTAGCTTTAGTCACATTGCATAGACCTGGCCTCTTCCTGATCCTCTTCTGTGAAATGAGCTATAACAATCAATACCCAAATCAAAGAGAGACATACATAAAATATATAAAAATCAATGTCTATATATCCTTTATATATCTCTATATATTTCCTAGAAAAAAAAATACACCAGAAAATGAATACACACTTCAAGCAAGAAAAATAATACAATGTCTTCTCAGGAGACAGAGCTACCCTCGTATGAGGGATCCTAGAGGAAGTCGTCTATCCCCGAAAACCCACCGCCCCGCCAGCCCCGAGAGGGGAAACTGGAAACGCGCGCGCATGCAGCCCTCTCAGCGGCCAGGGCCACCCGAGCAGCAGTTCGCCGTGCTAATACGTGGCTGGAAGCTGAAGGCCGCCGCTTCGAGCACCTCTTGTCACTGGAGAGGCCAGAGGGGACCTGTATTCATCTCACGATGTCTCAGTTAATTTAGCATTAAAAATGGTCATACAAATTTTTTCCTTCCTGAAGTGTGTATGTGTTTTTTGTGTTTCTCTCACTTTCTTTCTCTCTTTCTGTGTGTGTGTGTGTGTGTGTGTGTGTGTGATTTGATAGCACTATGCCAGAATATGTTTAACCTTTTATGTTTGTCAATCATTATTGTTAATATTACTTGTATTTCCCGGTGAGGTTTGGATGTGAATGGAGAGTTAGGGCACTCAGGATGCTCCTGCCTAGTAGAGCATTGGCTCCCGAGTCCTGGCCCAGATGCAGGCCTTTCCATCCTCCGCACTCCCCTTCGAGGTTTCCAATGCCTTGCTCTCCGTCTGACTTCTGATTGCCTGGTGTAACCGTCTGCAGAAAGGATTTTTATTTGCCAGCAGATGGATAGCGCGTAGGACAAACGCTAGGCCCTCTGTGCGCATGCCTGAGTTTGGGTGCTGAGTGTCCCCCAGGACCACATGTTACTGGAGTGCTGGATCTCCTGAGAGCTGGAGCCTTCTGAGCACTCCCGAGGTCAATGGCAGGCACCCCAAAGGTGGGCTGTGGGGCGCGCGCCCCCTCCTGCTGCTCTCTTCTGCTCCCAGCCCATGTCATGTGCTGGTTTCATGCCCAGCCGCTGTGTCAGAGCCTGAAACTGTGAGGCACCCTGTCCTGGCCTGGAGCCTTCAAAACCATGGACCAAAAGAAACCTTTTCTGTTATGGTAGGCATCACAGGTACTTCATCATAGTATTGTGAAGCTGACTGATACAGTCACCTAAGAGTTCATAATATATAATATGCTATGTACATCACTTATGCAAGTCATTGATTGTCTACAGTGTCCTCATATCTGTACCTTCTCTTGCGTGTCTGCATTTCAGTATGTTTTAAGGTATATATTAGTACTTGTGAAGAGTATTACTAAATATATTAGAAGTGTGATGAAAATTTTTACTGATAAGATATAAAACAACAAAAAGTAAGTTTGAAAACCAATTGACGTCTTTCCTGGCCACAATATCATATTTCATTCTCCACAAGATGTCCACGTGCCAGATTCCAACCAAACTCTTTACAACAATTTGGTAGATGAACGTCGTAGCCTGAGCCACGACCTAAGCACAGCAGGTGGGCGTCTAAAGCAGAGGAATCGCATGCCAGCAGTTATTCCACTTACTATAACAATTGCTGCTTGTTACTTGCTGACCATGAGTCCAAATTTGGGCTTCACACTCTGTGGGTGTTATTTCATTTAAACCGCATGAACATGAACATAGTTGCTCTTACAGTATGTGTTTTGTGGATGAAGGAGCTGAATCTTAACGTGTTTGTGCCAGTTACACAACGGTACAGAATGACTCAGTCATGAAGTCAGGCTTTATGCTCCTGCTTCTGTCCATTTGATGCACTGTAGAATACAGAAAGTCTCATTCTAGCAATTTTCTGTCACACAGAAGTGAATGCAAATTTAAAAACCTAACCTTGCCTTTTGAATCTCATGTGAGTGTCACAGCAAAACTTTGAATACTGTTAACTCTTCTGTGAGATTGTTCATTTGCTGGAGTTGGAGAGCTAGAAACCCGTGAGATTGCTGGTCTGCAGGGTCCTGCGTGGCACTTTTACAAGCATGTTATGGTGACTTTCAATTAAAGCTTGAGTTCTGGTGGCACTGAAACATCAAAGAGTGGTCATATTTGTCTGATGCTTATACCTTAATTCTCAAGTACACACACGAATATATCTCTCATATCTTTAGTTTTTAATCCAAAGGTACTGTTTAAATGAAGCCCTAAATCTCTGATTTCTATAACATTAAATTATTTATTCTTTTGCTTGCAGACATTGAAGTCCTTTCATCAAGTTACAACTTTTTGTATAAAGAAACAACCTAGAGCTAACACTTTTGGTCAAGTCTGAGCAGAGTGTGGGTTGATGACGCTTCTTGGCTGACAGTCCCCTTGTTCGTTCTGAAGTTGCAGCAAGAACACAAGCCTGTTCGTACATGCCCGTTAATAGGCACATACGCTAATGAAAGGTGCCGGCATCTTATAAATCAGTGCGTGACCATGGAGATAGCTGTACGCATTTATCTTGCAGTGGTTCCACAGGCAGTGCTGGCTTTCAGGAGGAAGCCGGGAGGGGATGAATGTTTCCTTCTGCGTTCTGTAATTCCTGGGAGCAATCCAGGGAGAGAAACTTGTAAAAGAGTTGGAAAATTTCCTACTCCAGTGTTTCATGAGCAGCAGAAACAAAGTGGAAAGAAGGTCAACCCTATGGATCATGGCAGCCTTCACATTCTTGTCCTCAAAATAATGTGATAAAAAGAGCTTCTTTTGGGCTCCTCAGGAGACGCACGTGGAGGAACCGATGTACAGGAAAGCAGTGGGTCCCCAGGCAGTGACAGAACTGAGGCAGTGGCTCTGGATATCTGAGGGAGCTTAGTTAGTGGGGCTGAGAGCAAACGAAGAGTCTATGTCCAAGAGATAAGGAGGTCCTGGTGGTGTCTGACTTTGTTATTCTGGTTTAGCCCTTGGGCACATAGGGAGTGGGCAATTCACTCAACTGCACTTTGCTTCTCTTTTCTGTAGGTTCTTTCTACTGGACTGGCCTTGGGGCTAAAGTGGCACAATGTTATGGTTTACTTCTGGATCCCCCGCCAAAGCCTAACGTATTCCTGGGTGGCGGTTTTGAAGGGTGACTGAATCACGGGGGTCAACACAGCTAGAGAAGATGTACAGGAGGGGCCTGGTCACTGGGGTGCGACTCGGAAGGGGATCTCTTCCTGCCTTGTTCTTTCTTTGGCACTCTGCTGATCAGCTTTCTTCTGGCAGATCTTGCCACCACGCCTTCCTGAGCCAAAGTCATCCTCTCCTCTGTCAGGTTGTGAGTGTCCGATAATTCGTCCCAGTCATGAGAAAGTGACTGAGATCCTTAGTATACCCCTCACCAAGCCTCTGGTTCCCTGGGAAATAGGAGGTGAAGTCAATTAGTAGGAAATTTTTCTCCAAGATGATTCAGGTCCCCAAATCACTGAGAATGTCTCCTGCTTCTCCTCCTCACCCTTCACCTTTCCCTCCCGTCTTTCCTCTTCCTCCTCCTCCTCCTTCCCCTTTTTCTAAGTAAATTATACCATTTCCCCCTCCACACTCCAAAGTGGAGCTTCATCATTCGTAAGTGCAAAGATGAAGTTACTTACAGCTCGTGCCTTTGTGCCCTTTGGTACAGATTAGAGGGACATTTGTTACTAGATAAAATAATCATTAACAAAAGCCAAAGTCCAAAAATGAGCCTTTAACTGAAGGAAAAATTAGCTTGATTGTATGCAAACTGTTAAGGCAACATTTCCAAATATTAGTGAAGTAAATGTGTAAGTGGTGAATTTATAAACTTGATACCAGATAGTGACGCCGTTGACTGAATTTTCACTTGCCTCCTCCCAGCTATGCCAGCTTCTAGATTAACTGGTATCTTAATCACTCTACGACCTTCTTCTTATTTAGACTTTCCTGGTGTTATTCCATTTTACAGACCAGGGCACTAGGTATTGCATTTTCATAATTTTTCCCAAACTTGTCGAGTAGAAAAGAGCTTTAAAAAAAGTCCTCTAAAATTTGTCAAAAATCATACCATGTCCATCATGATATTCTGTTCTTAAATCTAAGTATTCATTTCTGCTTTATGAGGGTACAAGCTGATTCCTGGTCTCCCTCCCCTAGATGGTGATAACGTTGGTAAACAGTTGAATGAGCTTTTGGGCCTCGCCGTCTCTGGCACACATGCGCCCACACCTCGTTCTTACAATTCTTTCACTTACTGAGCACTTCAGTGGATACCAACCAAAGTCCATTCAGTTTGTCATCAAACTCTGAGGGCCATCAAGGGCAGGGATACAATTAAAAAGTGGTACAAATCAAATAAAAGAAATTCAAACTCCACAGAAAGGAAGAACCAAGCAAAAATCTTCACATGAAAATCATGCCCATAGATCTCTTCAAGAATAGATGCTAGGAAATTTGCAAAATTATTCCTACCACTCCCATTAACTCTCTATGCATTGCGTAATTTAATTCAGATTTAATTTAATTCGGATTTCCATGAAGAAGACATGCTGATTCAAAGAGTTAAAAATAACTTTGCCTATAGTTGGTAGATGGGTGATGAACAAGATTTGAACTCTCACGTTTGTCTGAGATGAACCATTTCCTATTAACTCAAGTAATTTCTAAACAGGCACTTGAAAAGCTGAATCCTGCTGGGAATTCTCTTTAAGAGAAATTTCCTGTGTATCATTAACTCAAATCAAAATCAGCCAGGAAATGGCAACTTACTCAATGAGAAAATAGAGCCTTTTAATTAGAATTTTCAAAGATGCATGTGTGTGCATACACATACAGACACACCGAGAAAACACACACATAAACACACATGTACAGTTATTGAGAGGTCAGGTGGCTACTTTAAGATGAGTGATTGGTGGATGGAATTCTACTGTCACCACCTTGATCACTTGTGAAGGGAGATAGCACTGTCTTTGATTTGACACTAAATACTTGAGAACATCATCATTAAAATCATGGCAGTATGGAGAGAAAATCTTGCAAAAATGTGCTGAGTAAAGATAATTATACCATGTAGTTTTCTTAGCAGAGACTCTTTATGAAGCCATGATTTTGGGTCATAGTGGCTGCCCAATAAATGAGATACATTTATTTGTTTATTCTTGGTAATGACAAGTATTCACTAGTTTTTCATTGAGAAAACATGCAAATGTAATTCTTTCATGGTGATGCTTAGTGATGGATGGAGCTGAGGTGAGAAACACAGAGACTGACAGGAGATAAACAGTTTCCAGGGTAACTGATCAAATTATATCTGAGCTTTCCAACTATATCATACATGAAATGCGTTTCCAGAGAACTAGAGTAATAAATATCACGCAGTGTTAAATGTTGCTTGAATTTAGTTGATATTCTATTTGCTCCCAAGGCCCTTGAGAGTGTCACAGTATTCCAGAATCAACACAAACGTGCCTTCATTATCAATGCTTGATGTCACTGAAGACATGCGGATAGGATAGAAAAACACATTTTTCTCTAACTCCACTGAAAAGTCTCATTTTCACCATGAAGAAAGTAAGCTGAGATTACTTTTGCAACAAATACTGCAAAAATCATAGATTTTGAAGTCATTTGAAATTACACTTGATTCCAAATACAACATTTAGCAAATTTATGACTTTGATCTTGACCTTGGAAAAAGCACTTAGTGTTTATAATCATATATATTCTTTCACTTATAAAATAGGACTGGCATTCAATTTGACATGTTTTATATTTATGTAAGGAACAAAACAAGACATGATGTATGTATGTAAATGTCAGAAAATTTCCTCCTTTTTTTTTTTTGAGGCCTATTCAAAATCCTACTTCGATGCTTACAATCCTGAATGTAATAAGAAATTCCCCTTTTGCTTTAGCAAACCAACACTATTTTAGACCGTGCTTGTAGACTTCTCCTGTCCCATCAGAAAGCAGGGATTTGCTTGGAGTAATGAGCAAGGGACCTTGGTTCTCACGTCCTCTTGCCCTCTGCTCTGGGTGTTCTCTTTAAATATTCTACTTGCTTACTGTAGAATTCTGCTGCCATTCATTTGTTTTAATATTAATTAGTGTTCTCTGCTGTCCTAATAAGTGAACTTTGGAACTTACCTCTTAAAAGTTTGAGTCAACAGCTGTCTTCACATCTGGCAAGTGTGTATAGAAAGGTACCCAAAGGGTTAGCTTTGAGCTACAATGGATTAATCTGGCACATTTTGGCAGGTGGCCTGCGCATGTCAAGTTTGATTTACATAGGACTATGCGATGGTGGATAAATGAATATCTTGGCCTTTAAACATAAGCTTTCAAAATACATTTGGTTTTTTCCTCTAGAAAGATGGGTGTTAAATATAGTCTATCAATGGAAGGAACCTCTGAAATCTATCTTATTTAACTTAGTTTTTGGAGTGTCTACTTATGGGACAAGCATAAGATAGTAGAGGTACGTCAAAGAGCAAAATAGACAAAGGCGCTTATATTATAGAGGATGGGTGCTAACATTTACGTGTTGTGTGGCATATTACTAGAGGATGTGTTTTATGAAGAAAAATAGAAAAGACAAGGGTGATCTGGAGTGTGGTGATTTACAATTTAGACAGGTCAGCCCCAGAAGGTAACATTTAAGCAAAATTTTAAAAATGTGAGTTAGTTACTTATACTCATCAAGTTATCCATTCATTAATCTAATCTATCATAGTTTGCCTTTATCTTCAGGATATATGTTCCAGCACCCCAACACTACTATGCTGAAAGCCAGCATAGTAGTGAATCCTACAGGCTATGTAGTTTCTTATACATTCTCATCAAAAATAAAGTTTAATGCACAAATTCGGTTAAGTGAGAGATGGACAACATCAACATGGTAGAAAATACTGTGCCGTCGTAAAATTGCCGGCAGCTCTGTGCCTGTACCTTGGGGCCATCGTGCGGTGGAGAAAGGGCTGTGTGCACCCCGCATTACCTCGGTGGCAGCCAAGTGATAACCAAGCACGCTGCCCCATGGCCAAGGTCGCCCCTAGCGAGTCATACACTCCAGACCAGGGCAGGAGGAGCAGGATGGTGTCGATTCCATCACACCTCTCTGAATACTGTGTGAATGAAAATGTAAGAATTGCCTATTTTTCAGTTTGCTCATTTTAGTATCTGTAGATTAATCTTGACCACTAGTAACTGAAGCTACAGAAAGGAGAACACGAATGAGATTGAGGGTCACCCTGTTTATAATATGGAGGTCAATTTGGGAAAATTTCAATAATTTATTTGTAAGGTGAAATCTCCCTCCCTAAAAGCAGTAGTTTCTGTTCCCCTGTAAATTCCATCAGTCATTTACTTCCTGTGGACAGACATACATGCTGAGAGAACGCTGTGGTAGGGGGACTGATTTCATTATCTCAGTAAGCAAAGCAAGTCATGGGAAGTTCTCTGAGTCATCTTTGCCGTGTTCACTGAATGAAAAAATGGTGTTGTGGTTTGTGTCTAGATGTCCCCCTGAAGCCTCAGGCTGTCATAGGCCTACTAGAGGTGGCTGAATCCAGAGTCTGTGATTGATTCATGGTGCAATGCTGGGATTAAGCATACTGGGTTAAGGGTGGGTGATTGCTGGATCAGTCCACTGACTGGATTGGTACCACCCTAAGCCCAGTAGACTGGGTACATTATAAGGGACAGGAGGAGGCTGGTCTTTCTCTCTACCCTTGTTTCTTTTGCTGTCTTCCACCGCCATGAACTGCTACCCTCCTGCCTTGGAACCAGCAGATTGTGGATCAAAACCTCCACAAACTGTGAGCCAAATAAACCTTTCCCCCTTTAACTTGAGGGGTTGCATATTTTGTCTCAGCAACAAATGAGAGAATAGTAACTAAGACAAATGTCATTATGTCACAGTTATTAATGTAACTGAGCCAGAGTTCCTATTCAGACACTTCCCTGTTTCAGATGAGAACCAAATGAGATGGCATCTACTTTATTCCGAATCGCTCCTCCCATTGGCTTTTAGAACACAGGAAAGAAGGGAGCAACATAGACAAGGGTCAAATGAGGAAGAGGGAGGCCACATAAACACGCTGTGCTTAGCCACGTGGCAGCACAACTTTCCTTTTATTTTGGAAGCTCCTCAATTCTCAATTCTTTCCTCTTCCTTTCCTTTGGTGGTGTTCAGTATACTCAAAGCCCCTGTTGCTCTCCCATTATGACTCAATGGGAGCTGGACAGCCATTTTAGACTGCAGCGACTATTAATGTAATATTGAATCAGAACTGCACATTCGGCCTGTTAGGCAGGTGAGTAACTGGATGGGAAGACCTCGATGGAGGGATGTGCACTTGGAAGGTGGCAGTGTCTGCATCGTATCAGGGGTGTGAGACACGCATAGCAGACAAAATAAATGATTTTAAATGGCATTTGAGGTGTCTGTGGGGAGGTGAAGAATGTATTGGGGTTTCTTTGGGTTGTGGGTACATCTCCACCTTTTTCCAAATTAATATCTCTGATAGAGGAAGATGCCTTCTCCATGGTGTAGCCATTGGATTTCCTGATTCTGTTAATGTCTCAATAAAATTGTTGATCCATTGTTGTCACGCAGCATGGACATCGCCTGGAGTGTGGCCTCACAGGAGTGAAGGAGAAGGTGTGAGGCAGGAAGGGTGGAGGAAGGGGTGGAGACGAAGAACGTAACTAAAAACTAGAGTGATAAGTCAATGCCTTGTTTCATAAGCAGCAAAATACTAAAAGCAAACTATCCTTTTCTGTGAGAGTTTTGAAGCATTCTGCAGACCCACGGTAAACACTCTGCTCCACACAGCTTTGAAATCCAAGACTAACAAGAGTCATGCGGGTAATGCGGTTTCCCCACGAAATATCACGTGAACACCCCGTGCTCGGGGACAATTCAGGAGCCACAGACTTCTGGTATTTAAACTTGGACCTCACGATGTCGGGACAGTGCTTTGGCTGGTATTCTCCTGTGACAGGTTGTTTACATGTTTTGTGGGGTTGAATATTAACGGTTAGGCGGTAATCTTTAATATAAACTATTTAAGTCTGAAAGTCAAATTGGGTTGCGATTTTCTGCCGAGACCATTACAGCAAAAATCTGTTACATAATCAGAATATAGGTGTACCTCAGAGATGTTCTGCATGAATTTCAAATTTGTGCAATAAAGTGACCAAAGTAATCAAGACAGTCATATGAATCTGTTGGTTTCCCATACCTATAAAAGTTGTAATTATATGATAGCAAAGTCTATAATGTGTGCAATAACATTAAGTTTAAAAAAGGTATAAACCTGGATTAGAAGTGTTTTATTTATAAAAATGCTAATGACCTCCCGAGCCTTTGTGAGTCACAATTGGTTGGCAAATCTCATCTCCCAGTCAGGGTCGTGCTGCTGAAGGTCAGGGTGACTGTAGCAGTAAACTAGCCAACCAGTGCGAAAATCAGTATGGCAATTTCTCGAAGAACTACAATGAGAAATACCATTTTGACCCAGCTATGCTCCTTCTAGTTATCTTCCTAAAAATGTTAAATGCATCTGTTAGGGATTGAAAACTGGTGGTCAGCTTAACAGCAGCTGACTTGAATCAGTATGGTGCTTCCTATAGATGGCCCACCTGAGGACTGTTGCCAGCATAAATAGAGACGTGGAGAAGAAGAGCGAGGTATTGTGGATTCTCCTAAGTGTTGCTGTTTGGAGCAGTTAGTTCTCCTGGAAGAGCTTGTCATGCTGGCTTCCCTGATATGGACTCCGCTGTTATCATTGGAGGAGCTGGAGACCACGTCACTGAGAGTGGCTGCAGTTCGCTTTGGGGGAGCTCTGCTCCTTACATTGAGCATCGCTTCCTGGCTCCAGAGGGGTAGATGTGTGCTGTTTAACCACCAGGAGAAGCTCATCATACTGTCTTCCTGACATGTACTCAACTGTTCTCATCATTGGAGGAACTCGGGACCTCATTGGCGCTGAGGATGGCTATAGCACTTTTCAGGGGAGCCCTGGTCCTTATTTTGAGCATTGCTTCTTGGCTCCAGCATAGAACCCTCAAGCTACTGGCGCAGCTCCTTCATCCCGCTGGCATAGACTTTCTGGCTTCCACCACTGACCTTGAGGCTTTCCCAGAGTAGATCTGTGAAACAGACTTGCATGTATCCTTGTAGTGGGCTCTAGACCTCCAGGTGGACTCATGGGAGGCACTGTCATGGGCTCTAGGTCTTCAGCTGGACCCATGCAGGACATTACTGTGGGATCCAGGTCCTCAGTTGGATTTTCTAGGTTTTTAGTGTTGTGGACAGATTTCCTGCACTTTCTTGTATTTAACTCTAGGTGACCATCATAAAATAATATTATAAATTCTGTGCCCTGTATGTAATTGTTCTCTTTGTAACCCCTGACTACAGCAGCATCCTATTACAGTGTTGTGTACATATCCATGTTTATTGCAGTGCAATTCATAACAGCCAAATCCCAGAAGCCACCTCTACATCCACCAACAGATGAATACATAAAGAAAATGTGGTATCTACACTGATGGAATACTACTTGGCTATAAAGAAGGATGAGTTGGAGATGCTTGTAGGAAAATGGATACACCTGGAAGATAGAATGTTAAGTGAAATAAGTCAGGCACACAAGCTTAAATACCATGTGCTGTCTCTCATTGGAATAAGGCAAAGTGTAAATAAAGAGTAAAACAAAAGATTGATTGTAGAAAACAGGCAGATAGATCTTTTGCAAGGGTCCAAAAGTCTGAGGATAAAGAAAGAAGGAGGAGAAGAAGTAAAAAGATTTAAGATATGTCATGTGCATGGACCAAATACCCACAATAAATGTGAACATTATGTGTTGTACATGTGAGCTAAACATAACACTACTAACAATAATAATGGAAATGGGGAAAGATGATTTAGAGATGGAAGGAGGGAGGTAGGTGAGGAGGGGAAGGGGAATAAAAAAGAATTAAGATGTGTTTTATACCTGCACCTACTCCCTAAGATGAATGTAAATGACATGTTGTATAGAAATGAATCTTAAAAAATAAGATAATAAAGTTTGCCACATAGATCGCCTCTTTCTTTCATGCGCAATTTCTCTGTAGCGTGCAAAGACATTTGCCAGCGTCGTGCCCCAGGTAGATCTTCTTTCACGATTGGACTCCATCCTCTCAAACACCGCTCCCAATGCAGCAGGTAATAGTCTGAATTCTTCATTGTCCTTTAAACAGCGTTCACAGCACCTTCATATGTAGTAAATTCCATTTCAAGAAACCCTCTTTCCCTCCATCCAAAATCAGCAACTCCGATGCACTTAGGTATGACCAGGAAATTTCATGAACTCAGTCACATTCTAGGCCTCACTTCTAAATCCTTTTGTTATTTCTACCACATCTGGATTTTTTTCCTCCACTGATGTCTTGAATCCTTCATCATCATCCATTAGTTGGAATCAACTTCTCTCAGTCTCTTGGTGATGTTGATATTTCTCTCTCACTCACATTGTTCGTGGTGTCCCAGATGCTGAATTCCTTCCAGGGGGTTTTGGCTTCCTTTCCCCAGGCCCATCAGCAGAACCCGGGTTTGTGGTAGCAGCTATAGCCATGTGAAACAAATTTGCAAATCATAAGAATTGAAAGCTGAAATTGCTTCCAACATTATCCATGGACTGTGGGATGAATGATGAATTTGCAGGCAGAAAGCACCACACCCATACTCTCCCAGCAGAGACTTGGGTGACCAGATTCATGGTTAATGAGCAGTAATAGCTTCAAAGAAATATTTTCTTTGGACCCATTGGCCTCAACAGGAGACTTAAAATAGATGGTAAATCATGCCATAAATAAGTGTATTGCCATCAAAACTTTGGCATTCTATTCAAAAAGCCAATGCAGAGTTGTCTCGGTTACTCTTTACTCGTTGCTGAGACAAAACACCTGACACCCCAAAATAGGGAAGGAAAGGTTTATTTAGCTTACAGTTTTTGGAGGTTTCAGTCCACAATCAGCTGGCTCCAAGGCAGGGTGGCATGGCACGGGGACAGCACTTCAAGGCAGCAACTGAACAAAAGCAGCCAAAGTAAAAAGGGGGCAAGAGCAAGCCTCTTCTCCTCCTTTATATAGTACACAGGACACCCCCCCCCAGGGTAGGTGTAGCATCCACAAGCATCCTTGCCTTCCTTTGCACAGGATGAGGATGTTTACAAAGTAAGACCCCTGGCTCCCTCCTGAGTCTCCCAGTTAAACTTCTGACCTTCTCAATGACCAGGTAACTGTGCTCTACACCCCAGGATGTAGAGCTACTGAGTTACTTAATTAAACTGCTAGACTTCTCAAGTTGACACAATGTGTAAACCACAGCAAGAGTGGATTCAGCATAATTCCTAAGGGCCTAGGAATCTTCAGACTTGAGTGAACACCGGGCTTCAACTTGAAGCTGCCAGTCGTATCGGCCCTAGCAAGAGTCAGCCTTCCCTTGACGCTGTGAAGACGGGCACTGCCGTTTCCTCTTTCCTCTATAGAAGGCTGTCTGTCCACACTGAAAATCTGTTACTTAGCGGCGCTCTCTTCATCAACGATGTGCTCCAGCTCTGGGATAGCATTAGTCCGTGCTGCTTCTCCTTGCATGTTTATATTTTGGAGATGCCCTCGTTCCTTGGAACTTGTACAACAAACTCTGCTACTACAAACACTTTCCTGCAGCTTCCTCACCTCTCTCAGCCTTTACAGAACCCAAGAGAGCAGGTCTTAGATTAAGGGAACGTTGTGGCTGATTTGATCTTTTACCCAGAACACTAAAGCTATCCCTGCGTCAGCAATGAGGCTATTTTAATTAGTAATGTTTATGGGACTAGCACTTGGAATGTCCTTCAAGGACATTTCCTTGGCATTTGTGACTCAATCGACTTGTGCAAGAGGCACAGCTGCCCAGCCCCTCGGCTTGGAAGACCCTCCTCACTTGGCTTCTTCCTGCCTGTCTTGGGGTGTCAAGGGGGAGATGCACAAGGCTTCCTTCACGCCAACACATGGGCATGATTGTCACTGCAAGCTTGCTAATCAATCTTTAGTGTTGTATCTCAGGCAATGACAAGGTCTGAAGAGAGGGAGAGAGATGGGGCAATGGCTGGCTGGTGGGTGGAGCAGTCAGAACTCAAACATTCACGGTGTCTGTGGTTTTAAATGGGTGCAACTGTGCACCTTGGCACAACTACAATAATAACATACCAATCACAAATCACGCTCACAGACATAACAATAATTACAAAGTTTAAAATAGT
>RJWM01024945.1:0-29992 GCA_004363535.1 Dasyprocta punctata | reverse complement strand
TATTTTTGGTAAAGAGATGCCTACAAAAGATTCCCCAAAAGCTTAGTGGGATGACCTCAATCCCCCCGAACAGAACTAGAGTCCATCGGGTGCTCCCTGTCAGCTGCAGGTTCCAGATGGTGATGGATATAGATATGAGGCAACCTGCAGGATGGTAAAAACAAGACATGTTTTCATAAAACACCTATAATTTTTTAAAAAATTTTAACCAACACCTATGAAGCATAGTCACTTGCCAGGTGCCAAGTGCTTTGCAAATGCCACTTCATTCAGTCTTCGTAACAATATCCTGAGGCAGGTGCTGTTATGCTCTCCACTTCATAGTTGGGACACTGAGGCACAGTAAAGTTCAGCAACTTGCCCAAGGTCACACGGCCGGGAAGTGGCATAGCTGAGATTTGAACCCCATTAGTGCCGTTCCAGAGTCTGTGTTTATAACTGCTGTGCAGTATTGCCTCCCATAATAAATGCTTAAAGAGCAAAAGGAAAAAGCACAATATTAAAGAACCAGCCATATCACATTGCTTGTTTGTTTAAAAATATCTGAAAAAATACAGCAACAGGTTATAGTGATTCACTATGTAAAATGTAATGGCAGACAATTCTCATTTTCTTCTAGATACATTTCCATATTTGCCAAGATGCTTTGTGAGTTGAGTGTTCAGTTACATTTTTCACAACAGTGTATCTGGTTTCTGGATGTTCTTCTGGAGCTCTGCTGTCCCCCATCCAGAGGTGGAGTCTGCTTTCTCTCCACCTGGACCTGGATTGGCTTTTGTGCTTGCCTCAATGAACAGCATGTAGCAAAAGGTGACTGCCTGCTCTCTGAGGTGGTGTGGTTTGTGCCTGGTCTCTCTCTCTGGACACAATTCCTTTGGCGCATATGGCCTCCACCCAGTGCTGCCATGCTGAGAGAGGCCACACGGGGGTGCCACATGGAGAGGGAGGCCCCAGGAACTCAGCTGTTCTGGTACCCAGTTGTTGATTCTCCCAGTCCAGGTGCAGACGCATGAGTGAAGGAACCTTCAGATGATTCCTGCCCCTGTCTGACTGTTGCCTTGTGAGAGACCTTCCATGAGAAGGATGTGTCCAAGCTGAATTCAACTTTAATACCAGGAGCCAAAAAGCTAAGATAATTGTTCCTGTCTATACCATTGTTTCAGGATCTGCAAGAGAGAGCTGCTACAGTTCTTATTTTATAGCCACAGTAACAGTGACACGCACAGTGGTCTTGGAAGGGAAAAGGGCAGAGACACTATAAGAAACCTGAGGGGCTGCTGACACGGCAGGTGCTCTTAGCACCTCTCCTGTCACCAAGTCCTTGAGTTAGAACCTGTATAATCAGTCCAGTGTGGTGGACCCTGGGACTTCTGGGCCAGTAAGTGCAGAGATTCTGCTTCTTTCTGGAAAAATGAAACATTCTGCTTGGAGCACTTGTTCTATGAATGAGAAGACTAAGACCCCTGGCAGTCAGGAGACCCGTTACCATGGTTCCACAGCCAGCTACCGGCAAATTCAGCTATGGGGCTCAGGTTTGCAAATAGTTTGGTCTCTTCGCAGGTGAAAAGAATGGCAACTCTTCAACCTCCAAAGCAGAAGGGGAAGAACCTGTATTATTTTGCTTCTCAAAAGAGGTGGCAGAACACGCAGAATTCTGGAGTCAAAAAGAATAGCCACATAGCACTCATTTTGAGTGCTTTACTTATATCCACTCACCCAATCTTCACAAGCCTATTTTCTTTCTCTCCCCCCCGCCCTTTTTTTTCTTTTTTGTGGTACTAAGGAATGAACCCAGGGCCTTTGCACTGGGCTAAAACCCACAGCTCTTTTTATTTATTTATTTTTTATTTGACACAAGATCTTGCTAAGTCACTAAGTTGCCCAAGGTGGGTTCAAACTGGCCATCTTTATGTTTCAGCCTCCCAGAATGCTGAGATTACAGGCATGTGCCAGCATACCTGTCTGACAAGTCTGTTTTTATACTCATTTTACATGTGAGGAAACAGTGGTACACAGCTTGCCTGGTCTTTAGCTCAGAAGTCTAGTTTTTCCTGAGAAGCAAAACCAAAACTTGTACAAAGGGGGCCTTGCCTTTGTTGCCCCAATGTCTTAGAGATATGCACACATTTAAATTCACTGAAAAGCTGTTATTGAACAATCACTCCATACCAGGTCCAACAATGGATGTGCAGAAATGAGTGGGTTGTTCATGGCTGCAGAGGGTGATGGGAGGGTGGGAAGGTATTTGTAACCATAATGCAATTATAAATTCTGAAAAAGAATGCTTTGAGAAGTCCAGGGAGAATGTCTCAACTCTCTCTGGGGAACTTAATGCAGTTTTACAGATGCAGAGAAGCAGAACAGGGTGCTGAAGGATGAACAGGAACTGTTCAGATAGAAGAGGGAAAAACTTCATGGTAGAGGGAACAGCACATTCAGAGTGTGGGTTTCTGCCTGACCTTTCGGTCAAAGATGTGAGTAGCCCAGAGCAGCATGCAGTATACCTAATCAAGCCTTAATTATACTTCCAGTCTGTCCTTTTGATCTGGGTTGGGGTGATTTCCTGCTTTCTTTCATCTCCTAGAACTCATTACGCAGGTGAGTCAGTCCACTTAGAATGGCTTTTAATATCAAAGCTGCAGATTGGATCACTGTTGCTATCACTCTTTGCACATGATCATCATTGATGGGCTCTGGTGAAGGGAATTTTACTGGTCAGGGTCTGTTGTTGTCACCTACTGTTGAACACTTTGATCCTGGCTTGGGGGCTTCATGCCGAGTGCCCAAACCTACAGATATTTTCTTGCCTTAAGTGATTGGTGTCCTGTGGGTCATGCAAAGTCCATTTGTAGTTAAATGATGGTTGTGTAGGAAGGATGTTACCTTTTTGGGCAGGATATAGCCAGCAAGAACTAGGGCAAAATTCTGTTTTATTCTTTCTCTGCTGGTGGCTTTATCATCTGTGGCTGCTGTAATCTTCTTCCCCTGGAGTTGGTCTGCATTGCCACAGCTGGTAGGACTTGTCTTGCCTTTCCTCTGCCTCTAAGCCCAACTCATTTTTATATGTGACCCATTGTTATGATGCTATACTTAACAACTCCTTCAAAGAACTCACACTTAAAAACCATATATATATATATTTTTTTTTTTTTTTGGTGCTGGGGACTGAACCCAGCATCTTGCACATGCTAAGTGCTCACTCTTTCTGAGACACCCCCAGCCCTACACTAGCCATCTATTATTGTAAGTTTATAGGTGACTGGTCTTGGCTGGGCTCACTTATAAATCTGCAGTCAGCAAGGCCTAGACAATCTAGGGTAGCCTCACTGAGATGACTCCACTTACCTCCATCTGTCATCTTCCACCATTGTAGCCAAGGCTGCTTCTCATGGTGGGGGCAGAGGTTCAAGAAAGAAAGGAGAGGCTGCATCGACTTGGGGTCTAGGCTCAGTATATATACTGCCTCTCCTTGTGCATGCTATAGGCCAGCTGAGACTTATGGGAGTAGAGAAACAAATTCCATGTCTTAACGAAGAGGAGCTGCGAAATCACATTGACAAGGCTTGGATACAGAATGAAGTAGATGATATGGGCCATTTTTGCAATCAGTCTACTGCATAGATCAGGAGTCAACAAACTTTTTCTGTGAAGGGCCAGATAATAAGAATTTTAGACTTTCTGGTCCGTGTGGTCTTTGTTGCAACTCCTCATCTCTGCTGTTGTAACATGAAAGCAGTCATAGACAACATGTAAACAAGTAGACATGACTGTGTGCCACTAAAACTTTATTTACAAACCCAGGCAGACTGATTTGGCCCATGGGCAACAGTTTGCTGAGCCCTGAACACTTACGATCCAACCTCAGTATAAATCTCAGACTCAGCTTTAGGATGTTGTTCTTCCTGGAAACCATGGCCTCAAGGACATAAGCAAAGGTGTTATCTGCCAGCAGAAATTCTTCTGCTGGAGAAAAAATAAAAACATTTGAGAAATGTGCAAGAGCCCCCTTTTCAGATGCAGATGACCTCACATGTCCACTTGGGGTGGCCCTTGTGTTGTACTGAGCTGACAGAAGTTAAATTTATATTTCAACAATTCCTTGGCAATAATCCCTGTTGCCCATGCTGCCTAGAGTCCAGTTTCTCCTCCATCTGCACCTCCTTACCAGGTCTCAGACAGCATCCCTTCTGGTTTGCTCACTCAGCTAGCTGCCTGCGTCTTGCACTTTTCCTGGCCCTCCCCAAGTCTCTTCTCCTCTTCTCTTAATCCCAAACTCAGAAGCGACATCACCACTTCCTTTGGGGCACCCAGGAAGCACCAGAGACTCTACAGATCGGATCCTGTTTGTTTTCTTCTACCAGTTATGTATCTAATGGTTATGTCCTTGCCATGCTCTATCAAAGTTTCAAGATGTAATTGTTCTCCAGACCTACTTTCTGTTTCAAGCATTATTACCTGGAGGAGTTGCTTGACTAGAGATCTGGTTAAATTTCAGGTCATATCAACTCATTTTCAATAGACTGTCCAAGTTCCTGCAGTCCTGTCTGCTGCCTGGCTGGGTTTCTCTGGTGAGGGCTTGGCGTTTTGGGTCAACAGCTTGTCATCTTATTTTTCCCATCAGAGATAATTTAATTTTCTTCACCACATATAATAAGAGATTATGACCATAGTGTTTTTGTAGAATGAGAATGAAATCTCTGCTTTCTAATTTTATTCCTTCCCTTATATTATTGGTTATCTTATTGGTTGCTACTGACTTATGTAACATGATTCTTCCCTGGGTACTCATCAGTGGGTATAGTTTTCAACTTGGCATAGCTCAAACCTCGGACTTTGAAAGCTTTAAAGTAACCAAGTTGCTCAGATGGTCCATAAATCAATCATCGAGGCCACTTTATGCTTGTAAGGTGATTACCCTACTTTGCCCATAGTGACTTTTCAATTTGATTAAAATTCAGTTTCATCAAGTCATGGTTGAGTCCTCAAAATATATAAATGTATAAAGCAATGAGAAAAGTCTGCACTCAAACATTTTTATAACCACCTTCAACTTTTTAACCATCCATTCCAGCACTTTTGTGGTCCCTGTCCTGTAATTCAAATTTCCATATACTTTGCCAAAGTAATTTTTATTTAGTGCATATTCCAACCTCTCTTCTCTGTAAAAGTGTATTATTTTTTTTTTTCTGCCAACTGGGTGAGCACTGGTCTTGCTGTAAAGCATGTGCTGCATCTTAAATGAGCTCCTATGTGGTTTGCAGATCAAGCTTTGATGGTGGTAGAATAGAGAAGATGCACTGATTCATTTGTGATTATTTTCCAGGCAACAGAAACCTGAAGAGCCAGGAATGAAATTGTTATCTTAGACAAGAAAGGAAGTCTTATTCGCCTTTACTACTGCGTTGGCAGCAGAAGTCTTTTAAATTGTATTTTAAGAAAAATTAAAAATAAACCACTGCACCTGGAGTTCCTTACCACTATCTTTGCTTGGCTCTTGCTTGGGTTATAGCAGGTTGTCCTGCCTCTCTCATCCCACTAGAGTGGCGCCCCCTGATGCAGAGAGCTGCTGCTATCTGCAGATTGCTTTGGTTCCTACTAGGGAATTAAAGTCATGCCAGCATTTCATTGTGTTACAGTGTATTTGGAATATCTGTGATGACAACCACACAGGCTGCCTGCCTCATAGGGGTCCACTTTGTCTCCCAGGGGGACCTCTTACCAGTTTTCTTCCAATTATTTGCTCCTCCAGCCCTCTCCTTTTGATGCCTTCCTTTTTTAGAACCTGAGATTTTTCAGAAATGCATGCAGTTGATCTTCACATGTGGACTCTGTAATTGCAAATTTGCCCTTTTGTTCAAACTTACTTGGTAACCCCCTGTGTTAGTGTTATGGTTTGTATCTGGATGTCCCCCAAAGCCTTGTGCATGAAGAGGTGGAGTTCTGGAGAGTTGACATGATAATTAAAGTGCTGTCTTAAACCATAACTTAGTCTAATGATGAGTTTATAGCTGTCTGGTTGAAAGAAGTAGGTAATTGGGAACATGACCTAGAAGGATGTATTTCTATTCCTGGCTTCTCAGTTGCTGTGTGCTTCCTGTTCATCATAATGTGAGCAGATTTTCCTCTGCCATGCCCCTCTGCCATGCTGTCTTGCCTTAGAGTAAGCTGACTATGGACTGAAACACGAGCCAAAGTAAACTCCTCCCTTAAATTGCAAGCATTGGCTATTTTATCCTAGCAATGGAAAAGTGATTAAGACTTGTTATTTAGCTTTTTGTCAACATAACAAAACACCTGAGACAATCAGCTTACAAAGAGAAAAGGTTTATTTTGGCTCACAGTCTTGGAGGTTCAGTCCATGATCAGTTGGTCCCTTTGCTTTGAGCTTGTGGCATGACAGTTTATCATGGCAGGTACACATGGGGGAACAAAGGTACTCACCTCATGGTGGGAATACAAAAGAGGAAAAGGGTGGAGTCCCACAATCACCTCTACAGGCATGCCCCCAATACCATAAGGACCTCCCTTTAGGCTCCACTTCTCAAAGTTTCTACCACCTCCCAACAGTGTCACCCTGGGTCTTTAGAAGATATTCTAGATCCAAATTCTAGTACTCGAGAATCAGTATTCACAGTACTTTCAAGGTCATTCTCAAACATATACACGTGCAGTGTGACAAAAAATTTAGTTGCTAGAAACACATGCTAGCAGCTGAGGTTGCAGAAGGTGATACTCTGTCTTTGTTTCTACCATCAATACTTAGAACAAGTGCCCTTTCTTTGGTCTATTTAGTGCCTCACTTTTTTGTTTTGCTTTTTTGGTCTGTGATTTTGCTGTTTAAAGTGGCCCTGAAATACAGTACTGTCTAGCGTTGCTGAGTGTGAAAAGATTGTGATGTGCCTTGTGGAGAAAATACAAGTATTGGAGAAGCTTTGTTCAGGGATGAGTAATAATGCCATTGACTGTGAGTTCGATGTTAATGAACGAGCAGTATATGCTAAATAAGGTGTCTTGAAACAGAAGCACACATAAAACAAGGTTATGTATTAATCAGGTGACAACATTGCTATGACCAGAGGCTCACAGGAATTTAAACATGAATACTTTTAGGATCAGTGGTTCAGTATTTTCTTTTTTCTTTTGTGTGGTGTTGGGATTGAACCCAGTGTGTTGTGCATGCTAGGTAGACACTACCACTGAATCACATCCCCAACCCTTTGTATTTTTTGAGACAGAGACTCACTAAGTTTCTCAGGCTGGCCTCACATTTGCAATTCTCTTGCCTCGGTCTCCTGAATAGCTGGGATTGCACCATACTCAGCTATCACCATTTTCTGATTTAGTGTTGGCAGTGACTTTATAGAATATAGCTATGAGTTACTGGGCATGGTGGCACAGTCCTATATTCCTAGCCCTTCAGGAGACTGAGTTGGGAAGACCAGAAGTTCAAACTCAACCTATGCAACTCAGCAAATTAGGGAGATCCTGTCTCAAAAAGGGGCAGGGGAGGGCCTAGGAATGTAGCTCAGTGTTAAAGCCTTGGGTTCAATCCCTAGTGCTGCAAAAAAGAGACAACTGATGCTGAATTATGAGAGCTGATGTGCATATATATTACATTGTAACAGAGATGCTTATGCAAAGATAATTTTTCATATGCAAGAAAACAGAACCCATGAATTATCCCCTACTTCAGTTTTAAACACTGGTTTTCTCCTCCAGGTGTAAGTAGCATGGTCAATGCAGGAGTGATGAGCGGCTCTGGAAACCTGATGGATTTCCTTGACGAACCATTCCCTGATGTGGGGACTTACGAGGACTTCCACACCATTGACTGGCTGAGGGAAAAGTCACGGGACACTGACAGACACAGAAAGGTAGGTAGTGCTCAAAGATGTCACTGAAGGGGCCATCTGCAAATGACTGCACTGTGCATTTGTGCACAAATTCTGGAGCTGGGGCGGAGGTTACCATGCCATAGTTACATGCAGAGGAGAAGGGTGAGAGAGAGGCAGAGGTAGGGACAGAAAATTATGACAGCAAGTGCTCTGGGTGAGAGACTGTGTTTTGCTGAGAGAATGTAGTATGGAGGCAAGGGGGGCCCTGGAACCAGGTAAATCTAGGGCACATCCTGCCCCTGACACATTCAGGCTGGGCATCTTTGAGGCTGCCATTTCTAGGCCCTGTTTTCTCATCCACGAAGATGGAGCTAATTACACTTGAAAACTGAATGAAATTGCATGTGTACAAAGGCACATTTTCCCAGAGCTTGGTATCCAGTTGGCACGGGGGATGGACCACCATAAAGGTAAGAAGCAGTACCATGGTATCATTCAGGAGAGATGGCTAACGAAGGGCTTCTCATTCAGTTGGGGTGTGAAAGATGACTAAGTTGGCTAGGCAGAGAGAAGGGAAAAGATTCTAAACATCGGGGTTGGCTTTTTTTTTTTTTAAGGCTTGAAAGAACATGGTACATGTGGGCAGTTCAGAGAGCTCCTAGGGTGTGCAAGAGGATTCTTGAAAGGAAGGTATAGAGACAAGTTTGGAAATGTGGGCAGTGGGGCCATGAGGGTAATGACCAAGTGGACTATAAAGAAGAGTATATTTTTTATTGAATTTTGTATTGGCCACAGAATTGGATAAAGATGAAGAGAGGAAGAGGCAGCTCAAAAGTTAGCTCAGGAGAAGGAAAGAGGGCTGACTGAAGACAGTGAAGTACAGATGGAGAGTGGGGACAGGGTGGAGAGCTATTTCAAGGCTTCACTGACAAGCTTTGGGACAGGGCTGGAGGGCAGGGGTGGAGTCATGTCAAGGAACACCAGGCTGTGGCCTTTGCTGCAGAGAATGAGGAGAGGAGCAGCAGTGGATGGCAGAGCGAGGCCAGTGAATATTGTTTCTCACACTTTGAGTTTGAGTTGCCTGCCAGGGCTGCAGCTGGGGCTGGGAATTCTGCAGTTCAAGGATGAGACTGGCGATGGAGAATGAGGGGTCCCTGGCCTGCAAGTGGGTGCTGAACCTTTAGAAATGGTAATTTCTGAACACAGCAGAGAGAGAAGCCTTCACTCTAGAACTGGGATCAGCAAACTATGGCTCTTAGGCCAAAACCAGTTAGCTCCTTGTTTTGTAAATATAGTCACTGGAACTCAGGCGTGCCTATTCTTTTACATATTTTTCATGGCTACTTTTGTGCTACTGAGGCAGAGTTGGGTTGCTGGAATAGAAACCATTCAGCTCACAAAGCTCAAAATATGTATTCCCTGGCCCTTTACAGAACGTGCTTGCTGACCACCTCTTAAAGGGCTGTGAGGGGAATGAATGATGATCGCAGAACGAAGTATTCTGTCGACACTGGGAGGAAAAGGGACGTTCATACCATGTGCACAGACACATCTGCTTGCTGTGGTAAACATGAGCTGTGCTAGCGGATTCAAAGTTCTTGCTGTTAAAATTAACCTTGAAAACAAAAGTAGTGATGCCGGGGTCATGCTGTGGCTAGCCCTGTACTCCAGAGGCTCTGAACTCCTTGCAGCCTGATGCAAGGTCCCGGTGGTGCCACATTCTGGGGGCATGCTCCACCTAGCTGCCTGGGTCCCGGAGGTTCTGAACTTCATGCAGCCAGGTGTTAAGGCCCCGGTGCCACACTCTGGGAGTGTGTCCTTGCTAGCTGCACAGAGGATCCGAGCTCTGCCCAGCCCAGTATCCCAGCACATTCCATCAGGGGAACGCCTGGCCAGCCTCACAAGACACAGAGGTACTGAGCCCAGCCCAGCCCAAAGCCCCAGAGCCACTCATAAAGGAGTGGCCAGCATAGCTGAAGGGTCTTGCAGAATTTGAGCTCCGCCCATCAGAGCACAAGACCCCAGTTCCATAGTTCAGGGGTGGTGCCATGCAGCAGGTCCTGGAGGTTCCAAACTCCACCCAGCCAGGAGCAAGGCCCTGGCACCATACTCTGGGGGCACACTCTGGCTAGGCTGGTGCTTTAGAGGTTCTGAACTCCTCACAGCTAGATGCAAGGTCCTGGTGGTGCCACACACTGGGGTGTGCTCCACCTAGCTGCCTGGGTCCTGGAGTCTCTGAATGCTACCCAGCCAGGTGCAAGGCCCCAGTGCTGCACCCCTGGGGTGTCTCTGCTAGCCACCTCGGTTGCAGAGGTTCTGAACTCCACCCAGCCAGGTTCTAGGCCCCAGCAACACTCTCCAGGGTGTACCCCGACTAGCTGCAGGGAGGATACAAGCTCTGCCCAGCCCAGTGTCCCAGAGCAACCCAACAAAGTGCATCAGGGGAACACAGGGCCAGCGTCACAGGCCACAGAGCACAAGGATCTGGTGCCATAGTTTGGGGGTATGCCCTGGCTAGCCATGGGGATATTGGAGGATTGAAGCTCTACCCAGTGCACCATTCCAGTGCAATCCATTGGGAGGCTGCCTGGCCAGCCACACAGGTCCCAGAGGAAAATGACAAAATGAAAGAGCAAGATGCAGTCTCAGTCCTCCAGCCCACTGAGAACAAACCCAAGAGACACTGAAATGGAAGACACTGGAAATTGCATAACTGAACTTTCTGAAATGATAGCAACTGAAGTAAAGAACTCCATGAAGCTATAGAGGAAATCAGATCAGAAATAATCTCTCAGATAAAAAATGAAATGACAAACATTATGAAAGAAATGCTGTGTGTATCTAAAGATCAAGATAAAAAAATAGAAGAACATAAGAAAATGATGGAAACTTTGAATGAACAACATAAGACAATTAAATGCATGAAACAGATTCAAAGGGATATCCAGGAAATTAAAAATTCCATTGAAAGTTGGCCAAACCACTTGAATGAAGCTGCAGATAGACTCTCAGACATTGAAGACAGAATGGAAGCTTAAGTTCACAAAAGAAAAGATCCCTTAAAAATAACAAGGAGCCAGGAAACAATTCAACAGCTGCAAGATGTTGCCAAGAGAAACAGTGTAAGATTGGTAGATGTCAACGAAAATGCAGAGGTCAATACGAGTGACCTGCGAAGACTATTTGCAGAAACAATAGCAGAAAATTTTCCAAACATGGAAAGAGAATATGATATATAGATAAGTGAGGTATTCAGAACCCCAATTTACCATAACCAAAATAAATCTTCACCCAGACATATAATAATTAGGATATCAGAAATTCAGCACAAAAACAGAATACTAAAAGCTGTCAGAGAAAAGAAACAGATCACCTATGAAGGAAAGCCTGTCAGAATTACAGCAGACTTCTCAACACAAACCTTCAAGTCAAGAAGAGCTTGGAGTGAAGTATTTCAAATCCTGAAAGAAAACAACTTTCAACCCAGATTGATGTATGCTGCAAAATTATCTTTAAAAATTGATGGAGAGATAAGATATTTCCATGACAAAGAACAACTGAAGGACTTCATGGCCACCAAACCAACACTACAAAGAGTACTGAAAGACACTCTAGAAAGAGACAAAGGTAACTGCAATCCCAAGAACAATAGCAAAAGGAAACCACTAAGCAGGGCAAGCAATTAAACAGAAGAAGAAAACCAACAACAGAAAGATAACATGACAGTGATAAGTCAGTACATATCAGTTATATCCATCATTGTAAATGGTCTCAACTCACCAATAAAAAGAAGCAGCTTGCAGAGTGGGTTAAGAAACAAAATCCAACAATATGCTGTGTACAAGAAACATATTTAACTCAAAAGGAAATTCACAGACTAAAAATCAAAGGATGGAAAACAATACTCCATGCAACAGGAACCCAGAAAAAGCATGGGTAGCTATTTTGTTTGCAGACAATGTGAACTTCAAACCAAGAATGATTAAAAGAGATAAGGTCACTACATATTTGTTAGGGGAAAACTTCAAGAGGAAGAGATTACAATCATAAATATAGATGCACCAAATATGGGAGCACACAACTATATAAGACAAATCTTAATAGACATGAAAAGCCAAATAAGCAATAATACAGTTATAACAGGGGTACTTAACACCCCATGTCACAAAGAGACAGATCAACCAAACAAAAAATCAGCAAAGAAATAATGGAACTGAATCAAACTTGTGAACAAATGGACCTACTAGATGTGTACTGAGTGTTCCACCCAATGACATCAGAATACACATTCTTCTCCTCTGCACATGGATCATTCTCTAAAATAGATCATGTACTAGCCCACAGAACATGCTTAAGTAAATGCAAAGGAATTGAAATGATTCCATGCATATTATCTGACCATAGCAAAATAAAATTGGAAATTAGTGACAAAAACCACAAGAACCCCATAAACACATGGAAATTAAATAACACTCTCCTAAACAATCAATGGGTCAGAGAAGAAATTAAAGAAGAAATTAAACAACATCTACAATCAAACAAAAATGCAAATACAAATTACCAGAACCTGTGGGATATAATGAAAGCAGTCCTCAGAGGGAAATTTATAGCACTAAACTCCCACATCAGAAAAATGGAAAGAACACACATAAACAACTTAATGCTGCACCTCAAACTTCTAGAAAAAACAAATAAACAATGATACAATAATAGAAAAAGAAGAGCAAGTCAAGCCCAGAGCCCAAAGAAGGGAGGAAATTACAAAGATCAGAGCAGAAATTAATGCAATTGAAACTAAGAAAACAATACAAAGAATTAATGAATCGAAGAATTGGTTCTTTGAAAGAATAAATAAAATTGAAAAACCCCTAGCCAACCTTATCAAAAAGAGGAAAGAAAAAACTCAAATCTATGCAATAAGAAATGAAAAGGATAAAATCACTATACACCCTATGGAAATACAGAAGATCATCAATACCTGCTTTGCAAATCTTTACTCCCATAGGTTCGATAACACAGAAGAAATGGACAGATTCCTAGAAACATATGAATTACCAAAGCTGAATCAAGGAGATGTAAAACTACTGAATAACCAAATCTCAGTTAATGAAATTGCAAATGTAATTAGAACCTTACCAACAAAGAAAAGCCCATGTCCTGATGAATTCACTGCTGAATTCTACAAGAAATTTAGGGAAGTCTTAATGCCAACACTCCTCAAACTCTTCAAGGGAATTGAAAGGGAAGCAAGTCTCCCTAACTCATTCCTGGAAACAAGTATTACCCTAATACCAAAACCAGAAAAAGATCCAACCAAAAAGAAAATTACAGGCCAATCTCCTTAATGAACATAGATGCAAAAATCCTTAATAAAATACTGGAAATAGAATGCAGCAAGTCATCAGGAAGATTATACACCATGATCAAGTGGGATTCATCCCAGGAATGCAGAGATGGTTCAACACATGCAAATCAATAAATGTAATACACCATATCAACAGAGCCAAGGACAAGAATCATTATCATCTCAATAGATGCAGAAAAAGCTTTTGACAAAATCCAACACTCATTCATGATAAAAACCCTACAGAAAATCAGAATAGATAGTCTCCACCTCAACCTGATAAAAGCCATGTATCATAAACCAACAGCCAACATCGTACTAAATGGACCAAAACTGAAAACTTTGAACCTAAACTCAGGAACAAGACAAAGATGTCCATTATCACCACTCCTATTCACTATAGTTCTGGAAACATTAGCTAGAGCAATTAGACAAGAGAGAAATAAAAAGAATAAGGATAGGAAAGGAAGAAGTTAAATTATCATTATTTGCAGATGATATGATACTCTACATAGAAGACCCCCAAAAATCCATTGAAAGACTTCTAGATGTGATAACCAAATTCAGTAATGTTGCTGGGTACAAGTTCAACACTCAAAAATCAATAGCATTCTTGTACACAAACAACAAACTCACTGAGAGAGAAATAAGGGAAACCACACCCTTCACTATAGCATCCAAAAAAATGAAACACTTAGGAATGAATCTAACAAAGAAACTAAAAGATCTACACAGTGAAAATTACATTACTCTGAAAAAGGAAATTGAAGAGGATTTCAGAAAATGGAAAGATATTCCCTGTTCATGGATAGGAAGAACAAACATTGTGAAAATGGCCATTCTCCCAAAATTGTTATACAGATTTAATGCAATCCCAATCAAAATACCACTTGCCTACCTCACAGAGCTAGAGAAATCATCCCTAAAATTCTTCTGGGACCAGAAGAGACCTCTAATAGCAAAGGCAATTCTGGGCAACAAAGATAAGGCAGGAGGCATCACAATCCCCAACTTGATATTATATTAAAAAGCTACTGTGATAAAAACAGCATGGTACTGTAATAAAAACAGACCTGAAGATCAGTAGAATAGATTAGAAGATGTAGCCACAACTACAAACACACTCAACCACCTCATTTTTAACAAAGGGGTCAAAAATGTACACTGGAAGAAAAATAGCCTCTTTAATAAGTGGTGCTGGAAAACCTGGTTTTCCATATACCGTAAACTAAAACTAAATCCATGTGTTTCACCATGCACTGAAGCAAAAATGGTCAAAGATCTGAATATTAAAACAGAGACACTAAATTTAGTGGTAGACAAAGTAGGTAAAAATCTTGATGACATAGGAGTAGGCAGAAAGTTCATGAACAAAAAACTGCGCAGGAAATACTTCCCAGAATCAACAACTGGGATCTCGTCTTATTAAAAAGTTTTTGCATGTCAAAGGAAATGTCCAACAGAGTGAAAAGAAAACCCACGAATTGGGAATTCTGTCTAAAACATATGAAGAGTTAAAAAGAATCAGGACTGTAAAATTCAAGGACCCAATCCAAAAATGGGCATCTGAGATGAATACACACTTCTCAGAGGAAGAAATACAAATGGCAAATAAATATATGAAAAAATGTTCAATATCAATGGTCATTTGGGAAATGCAAATTAAAACAACACTGAGATTCCATCTCACTCCAGAAAGAATGACCAAGATCAAGAAATTGACCAATAACAAATGCAGGAGGGGCTGTGGGGAAAAAGGAACTCTTCTTCACTCTTGGTGGGAGTGTAGACTGGTGCAACCACTGTGGAAGTCAGTGTGGAGATTCCTCAAGAAGCTAGGATTAGGGTTCCCATTTGACCCAGCTATCCCGCTTCTGGGCATTTTCCCAGAAGAATTGAAAACGTCATACCACAGTGATATATGTACACCCGTGTTTATAGCAACCCAATTTGTAATAGCCGAATCTTGGAAACAACCCAAGTGCCCATCAATCAAGGAATGGATAAAAAAGATGTGGTATTTTTATACAGTTGAGTACTACTCAGCTATCAAGAAAGATTGCTTTGAGACTTTTATAAGTAAATGTACACCACTTGAGACCATACTCATAAGTGAAATAAATCAAACTCACATGTGTAAATACTGTATTGTCTCCCTAGTGTAAGAAACTGAAACACTATGTACGATCCAAAATCTACAAAAAATGCCGTGTAAGGGTAAGAAACTGCTCAAAGAAGAAAAGTAATTGGAATAGGGGAAAGGAGGAAAGAAGGAAGGGAAAAGGAAAAAAGACATAAATTTGTATATATGTGTACATAAGATACTCATATGATTAGATCAATTTTACATGTCTATATCTGGTAATCCAAACAACCCTTTTGAAGGTAAAGATACGCAATATTACAGCCATTGTCAAATTCCTGTCACTTTGTTTTGTAAACCTATACTGTGATTGTATTGGATTTGTTGTTTGTCTCTTTTGCTTTTTATTTTTCTTTTATGTTTCTTTTTTCTCTTAAAGAAAAAAGAAAAAAGAAAACAAAAGTAGCAAATACAGTCTATTGAATAGGCATTTATTGATTTATTTGAAACAGTGGTTCTCTGTGTAGTCCAGGCTAGTCATGAATTCACTGGGCAGTCCTCCTGCCTCAGCCTCCTGAGTGTTGGGATTACAAGCTTGTGCCACCACTTAAATATGCTTATTAATGAACAGACTTTAGAATGTAAACTAAAATAGTAACTCGTATTCAAACTGGTGATGCGGAATCAATGTCTCCCTTCAGAATGGATTTTAAATAATCAAAGAGTAAATCACACTTAGTATGTTTTTTTAATGAAGTGGAGTTTTGGTATTCCAATTCTTTAGAGAATACCCTATTATACAATCTGTATAGTTCTGTCAGCTTGAAAAACCATTTTATCATCGTGGTATATTACTGAATGAATCATGTAACTGGGAATTTAGTTGCTTAGTTACATTCATTTTCTCAATTGCTGTTTCCCAAGGAAACCATTTCAGGGAAAGAAGCATGAATTGGGAAGTGTGTTGCGATCAACTGCTGTCTCTTTGTTTCTAGATAACCAGCAAAAGCAAGGAGTCCATTTGGGAGTTCATCAAGAGTCTGCTGGATGCCTGGTCAGGATGGGTAGTGATGCTGCTTATCGGGCTGCTGGCGGGTAAGTGGTAGGGCATTCAGTATTCACTGGCAAGGCTGGGGAGGCTGGGATCCATAACCACAGCTGTGTGGGACGATATTTGGAATATGAAGTGTTTATCTTTTCCTCCCTATGCAAGGGTTTATTACTTAAAATATATAAGAGCAAAATACACAACCATATATTTAGCCTAAAATCTATCATCAAACCCAAGGCATGGGCTCTTGGTGAGCTTTAATTATACTGCTGGTCAGCCCTTCCGTATGGTAGGTGCTACAGTTTATCACCACAGTGGATTTTCCTGAAAACCCACCTTGTACATTACCTTGTACTTGGTCATGTAGAAGTCAACAAAGTATGGAAAAACTTGATCTTCAATCAAGAAGCAGTATATGAAATTTCAGGAGTACTACTGGCAACCTACAAAATGGATTGTGAATATCCTGTGGCCCTCAAAATAATGCTAGACACCCACCCACAGGATCTAGGGTGGGCCCGGGGGAAATACCTCCATTCCCTGCATTCTTCTGACTCTCAGAGCCTCTGTGTCCCTTTATAATCCCAGTGCCATGTTTGTGAGCAGGAGATATTTCCAGAGTAAGTGCATGACTGTTTGGAGGAAAAACCTGTCCTTTTAAGACAAAATGTACCAGCTCTTCTTAGAAATGGATTCTTGAAACCAATCTAAGGCAGACAGAACACTAATGGGGCACAGATAAGACTTTGTGATTACAGAGGATTTTGAACCCTGGGAGTGCTTTCATGTACTCCAAAGATAACTGTGGAAGGGGCTTGGTTGCCAGGGAAGCACCTCTGCCCTGTCTGCTTCTGCATTCCATAAAAAGCCAAGAGGCATGCCTGGGTAAGAAGAGCAGAGTCTCTTCCTACTAGTCACAGTGGCTGGCTGTCCATTTCTCCAGTTCTGTCCTTTCTTCCTCACTGGTGTTTCCCAGTGTAGGATTGAAGCCACCAGGGAGGGAACGGAACCCAGTAGATGCAGTGTTTTGTCGTCAGTTTTTTGCATGACTACTTCTATGAAGGTGACTGTGTCTGGGTTTGCTGTGAATTTTGATGCCTTTATGCAGAGGAGGTTTATAGAACCTAACAATGCATCATTGTTCTTGGCTTCTAGAAAGGATAGATAAATGTGGGGGCACAAAAAACTGATAAGAGATGTTCTGGAGTCTTGGCGGAATAAACAGCACAGCTTCGATTTCTTGACTAATCTAGGGGTCCTATTGGGCTATCTTTTTTTTTTCTTTAAGAGAAAATGGACACAGAAAAGAAAAACAAAAAGCAAAAGAGACAAACAAACAACAACAGCAACAAATCCAATACAATGATATTATAGGTTTACAAAGTGAGATGATTGGAATTTGACAATGGTTGTAATATTGCCTATCATTATGCTCAAAGGGGTTGTTTAGATTAACAGATATAGACATGTAAAATTGATCCAATCATAAGAATATTAACTGTTCTTTTTCAATAACTAATGCATTTAGTAGTATAGTCATTTGAACTATCTTATGTATACCTATATACAGATTTATGTCTTTTTCCTTTTCCCTTCCTTCTTTCCTCCTTTCCCCTTATAATACCTCTTGTTATCTTCGAAATAACTGCCCATACCATCAGGCACAATACAGTCAAACAAAATAGTACAGGATAAAACCAATGAAAAACAAAATAATGGAAGCAATACATAGTAAAACAACACTGATTGCTATAATGCCTCATGTTATCTTTTAAGCAGTTGCTTATATCATCAGTCATAATACAATCAAATAAACCAAAATAGGATAAAATCACTCAAAACAAAACAATGAAAGCAATATAGGGTTTCAAAACAAGGTGATCAGATATCAATAATGGCTACCATAATGTGTTTTGTTATCTTTGAAATAGCTGTCTATACCATCAAATATAATAAAGTTAGGCAAATTGAGATAGAATAAGATCAAAGTAAACAGCTCAATGAAAACAATACAGGACTCAAATCCCGATGATAGATTAACAGTGGCCACTGCCTGCCCTTTTTAGACACTTCCTCCCTTTCATTTTTACAATATGTATTGTGTATTTTTTTTTTCATGGCACCAGGGATCGAACTCACAACCTCGCACCTGCCAGGGCAGGTGCTTAAGCCACCGAGCCGAACTCCTGGCCCTAGTTTTTTGAGGCAGGGTCGCACTATGTAGCTCAGGCTGGTCTTGTGCTCACGTTGTAGCCCAAGCTGGCCTTGAACTTACAACACTCCTCCTACCTCAGCCTCCTGAGTGCTGGGATTAAAGGCGTGCACCACCACGCCCGGCTGTATTGTGTATTTTGAATCCTACTAACTCCTTTAGTTTTTTTGTTTTGTTTTGTTTTTCTGGTACTAGGGAGATAACATGATGCTCACCCATGTGGCTCTGGTCCATTTCATCCATGAACATGATCTTAAGTTGTATCCATTTACCTACAAGAGGCTTGAGGTTATTTTTCTGTATAGCTGAGTAGCTTTCCATTGGATAAAAATGCCATATCTCTTGTCCACTATGTAGCTAATGGGCAAGCTACCCCCACTTCTTTCTGGTTCCCTGTCACATACAGCATTGTTCTCTCTCCTTTGACTTTCAGTCTATGAACCCCCTTTTGAGTTTAATGTGTTTCTTGTATAAAGCATATTGGTGGATCCTATCTCCTGATCCACTCTGCCTGTGTTTCTTTCCATTGGTGGATTGAGGCCATCTACATTAATGGTTAAGGCCAACATGCACTGCCTCGTCTCCGCCACGCCACTTTCCTGCAGTTGGCTGCCCACTTTTCCTCTCTACTCAATTGTCTACCCTGCTCGGTGATATCCCTCTGCCACTATTTCTGGAGCTGTGGTCTTTTTTGTCTCTCTCTAAAACATCCTTTAGTATTCTTTGTAGGGTTGGCTTGGTGGTCATAAATTCCTTCAGTTGTTCTTTGTTGTGGAAGTATCTTGTTTCTCTGTTAATTTTGAAAGATAGTTTTGCAGGGTACATCAATCTGGGTTGGAAGTTGTTTTCTTTCAGTGCTTGAAATACTTCACTCCAAGCTCTTCTTGACCTGATGGTTTGTGTTGAGAAGTCTGTTGTGATTCTGATGGGTTTTCCTTTGTAGGTGATCTGTTTCTTATCTCTAACAGCTTTTAATATTCTGTTCTTGTGTTGAATTTCTGGGATCTTGATTATTATATGTCTGGGTGTAGATTTATTTTGGTTATGGTTAGTTGGAGTTCTATATGCTTCACTTATTTGAAAGTCACTTCCTTTTCCCATGCTCGGGAAGTTTTCTAAGATTATTTCTGTAAATAGGCTTTTAATTTCATTTGTACTGACCCCTGCTTTTTCACTCACACCTTTTATTCTTAAGTTATGTTTCTTTGGATTGTCTTGCAGCCGTTGTATTGTTACTTCCAGATTCCTTGTTATTTTTAGGAGATCTTTCCTTTCATGATCACAAGCTGCAAACCTGTCTTCAAGGTTTGAAAGTCTATCTTTAGTTTTTTTTCAAGTGGTTTTGCCAACTTTCATTGGAGTTTTTGATTTCCTGGTTATCTCTTTGAATCTGTTTCATGTATTCTAAATCTTTTTTGTATTGTTCATTCCAGGTTTCCCTCGTTTTCCTATGCTCCATTTTTCATCTATGTCTCCTTTAGAGTTTCCTAGCAGTTCTTTTATTATGTTTTTCATTTCTTCTTTTAGTTGAGTTAGTATTTCTGTTCTAATTTCTTTTATAGCCTCTTGAAGTTTTTTCTTTACTTCAGTTGCCATCACCTCAGAAACTTCAGTTGTGGGACTCTTGATCTCTCCTGCGTTTGCATCTCCTGGACTTGCTCTGTTTGGATTAGAGGCCAGAGACAGCCTTTTGCATCTTTGTCTTGACATATTCCTGGGTTCTTCTGGGCAAATGGGTACTGGGGACCCAGGTACTCCTCACGTTGGTCACAATTTCTCTGAAGTGAGACTGGTTCTTCTAGCCAGTGCTGATTATGGGTATCTGATGGTTGCCACTGGGGATGTTGTTACAGCGCTATGTGCTGCCTTTCCCCAGCCCGCCTTGGCTCCCCCATGGCTGGTACAGTGTGGCAGGGGTGGGGCCATTGCCCACAAACCTGGGCCAGTCACCCATGGACTCTCCATCACCACCCCTGGAGTGCATGTGGAGCCGCCTTCTCCAGACCAAGTCAGTCACCCGCAGGGACCCTCCGAGGTGGCCCCCAGGATGTGCGCAGGGGTCAGGGCTCAGCCTGAGCAACCTCCATGGGACTGCACCCAGCTAGGAGCCCCCAGCCCAACTCCAAGATGTCTCCCAGCCGATCTCTTTCTCTTGCAGGAGGGTGAAGACCTCTGTACACTCACTGTCAGGCAGTTCAGTTCTCCAGGTCTGCTGCCCCTGTCCACTGCCACTCTCCTCCAATGCTGCCTCTCTTGGCAGAGGCCTCTGGGGTCACTGCCGCCACCACTGTACCTTGATCATGTGTCCCCAGGTTCCACACAGTGGGTCTGGCTCCAGGCAGAGGCACCGCCAGCTACCACCTTCTTTGTTTAAATGTTTCTTTTCACTCTTTCTATGGGCTTCAGTTCTCACTTTAGATTCTTCCTGGGCCCAGAGGGCCCACTTCCTTCCTTCTTGTCTTCCCTATGTTGCTATATTCCGGCATCTGGATGGTATCTCTCAGGGAGGATGTTAACTCTGCTGGTTACTGTTCTGCCATCTTGTTCTTCTGGTCTGGGCTATCTTTAATGCGTCTGATTTTGACCAGCTGATCTCACTTGCAACCTAATTTCCATTGTTCCTTTCAGGAGGAATCATCTGAGGAATTTAAAATACTCTGTTGCCCAGGCTTCAGTGAAACAGCATTGAGTAAAGCCCCCTTCCTTCCCTTCCATGATTCAAAAGTGCAGCCAAGGGTGAGAATCACAGAGGCAAATTCCCTGAACACAGCAAACGAACACAGCAAGGCAAAAAAATGGGAAGATACTAAAAACAAAGTTTCATGGGTTCTTTTGATCTGAATGCACCTTGGAGGGAAAGCCATTCTCCTTCCCTGCTGGTCTAGTGGTGGGGAGGATCATGCATCCCACTGCCTGGCCGGTCCTCCCCTCAGTGACCCCCTGACCATTTTATTTGTACCCTTTGAAGGAACCAGGTAGCAGCATCTTCTCTGCAAAAATGTTTATTAAGGGCCACCACTGGGTGTCACTGTTGCACCACAAAGCTGAGGGCCAGCCAAGAACCTAGAATCAGCAAGGAAGACTGGGTGTGGAATGTGATTGTGAATGAAAGAAAAAGGATAGAATTTGGGGTGATCATTGAGTCTTATTCCTTGCATATCTGTGGGCCCCCTCCATCACCTTCTTCAGGCCTTTGTTAAAATATTTTCCATTTGAAGCTTTCTCTGATCTCTAAAATCACATCCCTTCTTCTCTGAGCCTGTCTTCCTCACCCACTGTTTGCATTTACGTATGTAACAGCTTTATTGAAATGTAACTCACATACCATGGAACTTACTCATTTAAATGTACAATCCAGTGGTTTCTAGTGCATTCGTAAGAGTTGTGCAACCATCACCGTGATCAATTTTAGAGCAATTTTATCACCTCTAAATGAATCTCTGCACCCTTTAGCTATCAAGTACCAGCCTCTCCACCCAACCCAAGATGATCACAAATCTACTTTCTGTTTCTATGGATTTGCCTATTCTGGACATTTTATATAAGTAAAATCGTATACTATGTGGTCTCTGTGGCTTTTCTCTCAGCATAATTTTTCAGGGTTCACCCATGTTGCAGCATGTCAGTACTTCATCCCTTTTAATTGTCAAATATGATTCCATTGTATGGCAAACCGCATTTTGTTCATCCTTTCATCCATTGATGCATAATTGGGTTGTTTCCACTTTTTGGCTATTTTGAACAGTGCTGTCATGAACATTTGTATACAACCCTTTTTGTGGAGGAATGTTTTCTTTTTTCTTGAACATAGAAGTATCCTGAGGAGTGGTGGTCAAATAGTAAATCTGTGTTTAACTTTTTGAGAAATTGCTACATTGTTCTGTGAATTAGCTACTCTATTGGAGTCCTGTATTTTGTCTCTAGCACTTATTGCCTTCTAGCAGAGCCCCTAATATATTTACTTAATTTTATTAGCATCTCCTCCCCATACAAGGTACAGTTTTATGAAAGCAAGGACTTGGGGCCACTTTGCTCACTCCTTTGTTCACAGGGTGTAGACTAGTAACTGGCACACAGAAGTAGGTGCTCAATAAGTAGCTCTTGAGCAAATGAATAGATCTGAATTTTCTGATTTTTCATTCATTTGCATACTGCCCTCATTTATTCAACATGGCTGCATAATTCTAACCTTGTACCTGACATAGATAAAACATAGACAGGGCAGACGGCGTCTGTAGCCACTTGGAGTGGACATGGGGTCTGAATGCTTGGCCTGATCTCCACTATGGTATGAAAACTAGTCTACAAAATGTTTCCCCCCACCACTTATAAACTTTGGAAGTACAAGCACACACACATGTGTGTACACACACAATACACATATATCTAGCTAATCATGATACCACATGCGTGAGGTATGGTACTGGGGGAAGGACAGGCAGCCACAGTGATCCTGGAAATTCCACCCAACTCAGTCTTAGGAAATTAGGGAAGCCCTCCCAAAAGAGATGATAGAAATGCTGGACTCCGGAAGACAAGCAGCAGATCTCCTAGTGAAGGAGAGGAGTGCTCGCCAATATGCAGAGAAGAGACCTGTATGTTCCAGAAACATGGAGTGGGGATGGCATAGGAAAAGGTGTAACTGGGGAGTAAAAAGGGGGTCAGCTGTCAGGGATAGAGACTTGTTGAGGATTTGGGTGCTCTTCTAAGAACAATGGGAAACCATGGCATGGTTTTCTACAGGTGGTAGTGGTAGCAAAATCAGAGTGGCATTTTTGAAAGATTGTCTGACCACAGTATGCAAAAGCCATTGTATGGGAGTAAGGCTGGGACTGGGAGACAAAGAGGAAGCCCTTGCAGTAGCGCAGCCGCAAATGATTCCAAAATGATGGTCAGAATGACAGCGGAGGCCATGCTGTGGAGAAGGAGGGGAGGGGAGCAATTCAAGGAACATGTCCAAAGTGGAGTTGCAAGGCTGCGGTGATTGCTCAGACAGGGGACACTTAACTAGGCTTGTAGTTGGATGGAGGGCTCTTTCCCAACTAGTCAAAGCTGAGGTGGGGAGGAAGATGCTTGAGCTCAGCATTGGACACAGTGAGTCGGAGCAGAGTATCCAATGACCCAAGAAGCAATTAGATTTGTGTCTTTTCCCAGTTCTTAGTCATTGAGTTTGACTATTTGAGGCTCTATTAAAAAGGCTTGTGAGAGTGAGTCTAACAGAATGATCATAATTAATTAGTGGTGTCTGCCTTGAGCTCATCAAAAGGTTGTGAAGGTAAATCCAGGAGTCTCACAATTGATTGGCGATGCTTGCAGTGGACATTGGAGGCTGGTAGCTTGGCTCTGTAGTTATTCATATCATTCTTTTTGTTACCGATGTACATTTGTAGCTCAGTAGCAAACAGAAGGACACAAGTAGGGTTACCAAGGTTGAGAGCACAGTATAAAAAGAGAAAAAGGGTTTAAGGTTAAGCTTTGAGGAAATGCACCTTTTATAGGTTGGATAGTGGAATAGGAAAGATCAGGAGAGCCAGAGGAAATGAGATTTTAATGGTGTGGAAGTCAAAGGAAGAGGTGTTTCTAGCAGGAGTGTGACCAACAGTGTCCAGTGCTGTTGAGAGACTTGAAGCCAAGGTCAGAAAAGTTTTTCTGTAACAGGCCAGTTGCATAAATATTTTCATCTTTGGTGGCCATGCAGTTATTGTCTCAGCCATTTAATGCTGCACTGTAGCATGAAAGCAGGCGTGGTCAGTGCATAACTGAATGGTAGAGCTGTGCTCCAATAAAACATTATTTACGAAAACAGGCTGTGGGCCAGATGTGGCCCCTGGGCTGTGGTTTGCAGATCCTTCTTAAGAAGATGAGTTCTGAGCACACACGCCATTGCCCTTAGCTGTATGGGATTCTCCTGATGGGTGGAAGGGAAGTGAGCCTGACAAGAGAAGGAAAGAGATAGGAGGACCACTGGTCAGGGAGTGGTGGGAGGGCTTGTTTTGTTTTTAATGCTGATGGGAAGGCGCTGTCAGAGAGAGAGAGGGGTTGATGATACAGGAGGAAGGTGGAACTGTAAGAACAAAAGCTCTGAGGAGGAAGGAAGAGATCTGGGCCTAAGCAGGGAAGGGCCCTTGAACCCAGCTGGATAGTTTCCAACTGCAGAGGGGGAAGACTGCTAATGTGAATGCATTAGGGATGATGCAGGATGGGTAGTGTAATAACAATCCAGTAAATGTTTGAAAAATTAAGAAGTCCGGAAACATACTCTGCCTTCATCGCAGGCTAGAATGGATGGTTCCGGAAAGAGACACAAGCAGCTTCTTGTGGCCCACTCAATGACACCTTCTCTTTTATTCCATTTCTATTAGCCTTTATTTACTTATTTATTTTTTTACTTTTACAGATACTCAAAGCCTTTATGTATAATTTTAAAAGTCCAGAAAGTTCTAATGAGGATGGTTTCCCCAAGTACAGTACCTATTCGGTGGCAAAGTTTTATTCATTTGGGATGTGAGGCTGTCAGAGTTGTTATGCCTCCATTTTGTTTCTGTTATCATGTTTCCTTATGAAATGTCACTGTGTGTGACCTCAGGGTCCTTCTCCGGCAGCCACAAAGGGTTCTGTCCTTCATGGTGCATATTCCTATTTGAAACATTTGGAAAGGGATGAATGACCAAAGTCCCTCAGCCCCAGAGTGTAATGCTTATGTTTCTCTTACCTGATACTGAAAGCTTCTTTCTTCCATCGGGCTGGACACTGCCTCGCCCACATTATAAATGTTCAGCTCACTTGCAAGTGAATGAAAGGAACTTCCCATGTTGGCCGCAGCCCCCTGGTATACTTGGAAACCCAGGTTGCTGCCAGGTGCCTGTGCCGCCTGGTGCCGTGCATTCATTCGCCCCACACTGAGTTCATCTGAGGGCTTCAATCTTTCTTTCAGGCACCTTAGCTGGTGTCATCGATCTTGCTGTCGACTGGATGACCGATCTGAAGGAGGGCGTCTGCCTGTCTGCCTTCTGGTACAGTCACGAGCAGTGCTGCTGGACATCCAATGAGACCACTTTTGAGGACAGGGACAAGTGTCCTCTCTGGCAGAAGTGGTCGGAACTGCTGGTGAATCAGTCAGAGGTGGGTGTCTGCATGGGGTCCTGGCTGGGGTCTCCTACCAGTCTGTGTGGTCCTAGCATGCCTGTGCTATCACCTTCTATGAATTTTCCCTGGCACTCATACTTCAATCAGAAAAGCCTTCCCTGCTATTCCATGTGTACGACAAGCGTACAGTATTGTCGAAAGCCTTGGGTTTGGCTTTTTCTTACCAAAGATGATTTCTTGATCATGCTGAAGACATAGGATTGTTTTAATCCTTTCTAATTAAAGAAAAATTATTTATATGGTCCTTCCATTAATGCGTACAACTTGATGGATTTTAGTACATTCACAGAGTTGTGCAACTATCACCACGATCTAATTTTAGAACATTTTCATCCCCTCCCCCTGAAAAAAACCCATACCCATTAGCAGTCACTCCCATGTCCTCCCCACCTGCCAGCCCAAGGCTACCATTTATCTACTTATGTCTATAGATTTGCATCTTCTGGATATTTCACATAAATGTAATCATGTGACATGTAGACTTTGTGTCCCTTAGCATATTTTCCAGTTCTTTCACGTTTCATATAGCATGAACCAATACTTCCTTCCTTTTTGTGGCTGGATAATCTTCCATTGTATAGCTAGGTCACATTTTATTTTTCTGTCCATCAGCCTATTTTTGGCTATTATGAATGATGTTCCTATGGACATTCATGTACAAGCTTTTTTGTGGGCATATATTTTGTTTCACCTGGGTATCAGTGGGACTGTTGAGTCAAATGGGAACTCTGTGTTTACCCTTTTGAGGAGCTGCCAAAATGTTTTCCAAAGCAGATATACCATTTTATATTCCCACGAGCAGTATATGAGGGTTCTAATTTGTTCTCTTTCTTGACAACCCTCATTAGTATCTGTTTTTGATTATCTCTGTACTAGTGAGTGCAAAGTGGCTTCTCACTGGGGTTTCAGTCACCATCTCCCATTGCGTTGTCTGGTCACATTAGAGAGGATGCTCTTGGGCCTCCTATGAAGGCAGTGTCTCCTATACAGGGAACATAGTGGTGACCTACAGATTCAGTGTGACTTCATGACAATTAGAGCTTCAGATCTTTATACAAATCTTAGCTCAGGAAAGGGTTCACGTCTATCTGAATTTCATGGTTACTCAATGACTGGGGTCATTGGTGAATCAGAAAGCCAGGTGAGGGAAGCTAGGTGACCAAGCTTCACATTAGAGGTGATGGGAGGACTGTTCACGCTAGAACTATGCTTGGAGGATCTGTGTAATCTATTTATTTATGTATCTCCTTCCTCCCCCACATTTTTTTCTGACTGACTTACCACAGCTGAAGCCATTTGGAATGCATCTCGCCATTTTGCTAAACCTCTTTCCCAGTGGAATTGAAAATGTATTCCCTCACGTCAAAGAAGTAGACGGGGATCTTGAAATCTCACACGTTCTCAGGGCTCTCCATTACTTCCAAAAAGAAATTCTCCCCTTGGTCTGATGGCGACGGGGAGGGTGAATTGGCTGGATACCATATTTTATTTCTTCTCTCCTACTTGGAATATGTGTTTGGAGGGAAATATGGTCATCCATCTTTTCAACTGGTTTTAAGATTTATACTTTGATTCAAAGAATTACTGTTCACAAGAGTGCGAAGTTATTTTTAGCCCCTAAAAAAGTGCATATTTAACTGGGTGGAAGGTATTCCTCAGCCCAATTTCTCCCCACATAGGGCGTGAATATATATGTGTTTGCAGCACCGTCTCAAAGAATGTGTTTTTGCATTTAATAGGCACACATGTGGCTCAGCCATGGCCTGGCTTGTAGGTGATCTCCCTTCCCCCTCTTGACTAATCCAGGTGGTAGTAAGAAGCTGCGGCCTAGAGAAATGAGGTCTTCACTCAGAAGATCAGGTCCTTGACCTGGAAGATCCCAGACTGTGTGTTTGGTTCAGAAAAGAAAAAAAAAAAAAACATTCACCACAAAGCAGACAATTTGCAGTAAATGGCTCAGTGAATTATTCAGAAGGAGACGATCAAATGTTCTCCTCTAATAGTGCCTCTCAAATGTTAGTGTGTGTCAGAATCTCCTGGAGGGCCTGTTGAAACACACCGAGCTGTGCCCCAGCCCACAGTGTCTGATTCAGCAGGTCTGGGGTGGGGCTGACAGTGTCTGTTTCTAACAGGTGATGCTGATGCTGCTGGTCCACGGACCACACTTGAGGAGTTGGACTCTAAAACACAGTTCCAATGCTGCTTTGTTGGTTGTGAGGTTGCTTGCTGTGGTACGGGTGTGGCCATAATAAAAGCTATGAGAGACCAACCCACTGCAGACAAGACAAAACAAATCTTTCAGAGTCTTGGGGGCAGAGTTTTCTGCGTCACACCTTTTATTAACTCCAGTACAAGTGGTGATTATACCCCGGGATCATTCAGGGTTTCCATTACTGCTGAGATTCACCTGGTAGAAGGGTGGTGTAAACAGCTCCTGGTGGAACACCCAGTGCTGTTTGTATGTAGTGACTGTAGCAATAGCAACAGCTGATAAAATCCACATTGGCCCTTTTGTTTATGCAGGACAGGGACAAACCTGCTTAATCCCATCAAAGCTTTGCTCTTATGGTGGAAGGGTGGGGTTGGGTATGTTGTTTGGGTCTGCTGTGGCTCATGTTTTCTTCCTTGTTTTGTGTTTGCTGTTTAGGGTGCCAGCGCTTACATTCTGAATTACTTAATGTACATCCTGTGGGCGTTACTGTTTGCATTTTTGGCCGTCTCTCTGGTGCGTGTATTTGCACCATACGCCTGTGGCTCTGGTATACCGGAGGTGAGTTATAGGTGAATATCTTTTGTACCAATAATAAGAAGAGCAAATACTTCTATAGAATTGTTGTTCCAAGCCCTGTTCCGAGCCTTTGGCATCTATTAATTAATTTAATCCTCACAATAAGCCTATGGGGTAGGCTGCTATTCGTCTTCATTTGATAGTTGAAGAAACTAAAGCACAGACAGGTTAAGGAACTTACCTAAGGTCACCACAGTGGTAAGCTTCAAGTTGAACCCAGCAGTCTGACTTCAGGATTAGTACAGTATATTCAAGATTTCTGCTCTGTTGCTTCTCAGATGATTAAACCTCTGTCTTAGGAAACCAGGCTTAACTCTTAAAGCCTGTGGAATCAAAGTTCATTAACCACCCACATAAATGTGGCACTACAGTAACTCATAAGGTGCATCTATGATGTAATGTGAACAAAGTTAACAGTGGAGGATTGTTGCTGAGAAAGTATATTGGTGACCAAACTGCTTTGCCACATTTTTGCAGGTGATAGCGACCTATCGCAGACTAATTCCACTTCTGGTGCATGCACTAAAAATGAACCCCTCTGAATTTGGAGTTCTTGTAAATAGGTTTCAGCACTTTCATGTAACCAGCATCTGACGGAAGTGACCTCATTGATCAAGAGGGTGCCTGAGACTGAATTTAAACTTGGGGAAACCTACTGGGCAAAATAATGATAATTGGGCTTATTTCCAAAAAGGCCCAGACAACATGTCTTTTAGCCAGAAATCATGATAAAAGTTTTTATATTTTTATTCTGTTCTGTGCAGTTCAGTTCTCCTCTGGGTCAGTGCTTTGGCAGTGCCCATAGACAGTGGAGAGAGTGAGTTTGAAGACAGAGTTATGGACTGTGGCAATGGATCTATACTCTCTTTGGTGCCTTCCAACAATGACACTGGTCCAGGCAATTCACAGAAAGGGCTGGAGTAATTAAAAGATGATCACAGGAAATATTCAACATGATTTTGTTTCAGGAAAGATAGAAACAAAAGTGTCTTACTATGTGATGTGAATTTTCAATGGTTTATTTTAACTTACTGCTTCAGGGACCCAAAAAACAAGCTGTATCACCATCCTATTTCCTAGGTGCAGCCAGTCCTACTATAATGAGACACCTGCACTCTGAAAAATCACCATGTGTCTTGGTTACTTTTCTCTGGTTGCTGAGACAAAATACCCAATGCCCAAAATTAGGGAAGGAAAGGTTTATTTAGCTTACAGTTTTTTGGAGGTTGCAGTCCATACTCAGCTGGCTCCAAGGCAGGGTGGTGTGGCTAAGGGGCAGCCATTCATGGAGGCCACAAGGGACAAGAGTGAAAAGGCAAGCCGGGCGTGGTGGCGCACCCCTTTAATCCCAGCACTCGGGAGGCTGAGGTAGGAGGAGCATTGTGAGTTCGAGGCCGGCTTGGGCTACAACGCGAGCGCAAGGCCGGTCTGAGCTACACAGTGCGACCCTACCTCGAAAAACCAGGGCTGGGAGTTTGGCTCAGTAGCTTAAGTGCCTGCCCTGGCAGGCGCGAGGTTGTGAGTTCAATCCCC
>RJWM01024944.1:0-29988 GCA_004363535.1 Dasyprocta punctata | reverse complement strand
CTAAAATAAAGTCAAAAAGAATCAAAGATCTGAATATTAAAACAGAGACACTAAACTTACTAGAAGGCAGAGTAGGTAAAACTCTTGATGACATAGGAGTAGGCAGAGAGTTCATGAACCAAAATCCAATTGCATGGCAAACACTTTCCAGAATCAACAACTGGGATCTCATCTTACTAAACAGTTTTTGTATGTCAAAGGAAATCTCCAACAGAGTGAAAAGGTAACCCATGAATTTGGAAAATATCTTAGCCAATTGTCCATCAGACAAAGGACTTCTATCTAAAATATATAAAGAATTAAAAGAAATCAGGTCCCTAAAATTCAAGGACACAATGCAAAAATGGGCATCTGAGATGAATACACACTTCTTAGAGAAAGAAATAGAAATGGCAAATAAATCTATGAAAAAATGTTCAACACCAATGGTCATTCGGGAAATGCGAATTAAAACAACACTGAGATTCCATCTCACTCCAGAAAGAATGGCCAAGATTAAAAAATCAAGCAACAACCAATGCTGGAGGGGCTGTGGGGAAAAAGGAACTCTTCTCCAGTGTTGGTGGGAGTGTAGACTGGTGCAACCACTGTGGAAGTCAGTGTGGAGATTCCTCAAGAAGCTAGGATTAGAGATCTCATTCAATCCAGCTATCCCTCTTCTGGACATTTTCCCAGAAGAACTGAAAACATCATACCACTGTGATATCTGTGCACCCATGTTTATAGCAACCCAATTTGTAATAGCGCAATCTTGGAAACAACCCAGGTGTCCACCAATCAAAGAATGGATAAAAAAGATGTGGTATTTTTATACAATGGAGTACTACTCAGCTATTAAGAAAGACTGCATTGAGACTTTCATAAGCGGTCATGACTTGTGATCATACTCATAAGTGAGGTAAATCAAACCCACATGTGTAAATACCGTATTGTCTCCATAGTGTAAGAAATGGAAAAAGTATATATGATCCAAAATCTATAATAAATGCTAGTTAAGGGTAAAAAACAGCTTGAAGAGCAAAAGTAATTGGAAGAGGAAAGGGGGAAAGAGGGATGGGAAAAGGAAAAGATATAAATCTGTATATATGTATATGTAAGATAGCTAAGACGAACACACTGCTGAATGTATTCGTTATTGATAAAGAACAATTAATGCTCATATGATTAGATCAATTTTACATGTCTATTTCTATTAATGTAAACAACCATTTTGAAGATAACGATACTCAATATTACAACCATTGTCAAATTTTTATCCTGGTTTGTAAACCTGTAATTTTACTGTTGTGTATTTACTCTAGTCGTTTGTTTGTCTCTTTTTCTTTTTGTCTTCATTATATGCATCTTTTTTTCTCTTAAATAAAAAAAAATAAAACCAACCTGTGAACAAATGGATGGTAAATGCCTGTAGAGTTTTTCACCTTACAATATAATAATATACATTCTTCTCAGCTGCACATGGGACATTATCCAAAGTAGACCAAATACTAGCCTGTAACACTGCTTAAGTAAATGCAGAGGAACTGAAATAATCCCATGCGTATTATCTGACCACAGAGCAATGAAATCGTACCTCAATGGCAAATAAATCATAAAAACTACATAAATATATGAAAATTAAACAAAACTGTTATGTGCAACCAATGGGTCACGGAGACAATTAAAGAAGAAATTGAACATTATCTAAAATTAAATGAAAATACCGATACAACATGCCAGGAACTTATGGGATGCAATGAAAGCTGTCCTATGAAGGAAATTTACAGCAGTGAGTTCTCACATCAGGAAAACAGAAGGAGCTGAAATAAGCAATTTAATGCTTAATCTAGAACTCCTAGAAAAGGAAGAATAAGTCAAGCACAAAACTTGTATAAGAAGGAAAATTATAAAGGTAAGAGCAGAAATTAATGCAATTGAGACTCAGAAAACAATAAAAAGTTAATGAATTAAAGAGTTGATTCTTTGATAGAAACAATAAAATTGATTAACTCCAAGCCAACATTATCACAAAGGGGAAAGAAAAAGACTCAAATTTAAGCAAATAGGAATGAAAAGGTCAAAAACACAATAAATCATGTGGGAATGCAGATCACCCATACCTACTTTAAGTACCTGTACTCTACTAAAATGGGAAATGAAAAGATGGTCAGTCTCCTTGACACATATGCATTGCCAAAACTGAATCTGGAAGGTATAAAAATTGTAAATAACCTGATATCATTGAATGAAATTGAAAATGTAATTAAAAGTCTACCAACAAAAAAATCTTAGACCTTGATATATTCACTGTTGTAAAAGAAATTGAGAGAAAACCTAGTGCTGCTAATACTGAAACTCTTTAATGAAATTGAAAAAGAAGCAATACTTCCAAATTCATTTATGGAAGCAAGTACTATTCTGATACCTAAACCACAAAAGCACTCAACCAAAAAAAAAAAGGAAACTATAGAACAATCTCCCTAATGACATAGACCCAAAAATCCTGAATAATATATTTGCAACCAGGGTGCAGAAAATCATCAAAAAGATTCTGCACCATGACCAAGTGGGACACATCCCAGGGATTCAGGGAAGATTCAACACAAGCAAAACTAAATTGATAAATGTAGTACACCTTATTAACAGAGCCAAAGACAAAACTCACATGACCATTTTAATAGATGCAGAAAAGCATTTGACAAAGTCCAACACCTAATCATGACAAAAAGCCAACAGAAAATTGGAATAGATTATCTTTACTTCAACCTGATAAAAACTGTTTATGACAAACCAACAGCTAGCATCAAACTGAATGGCCAAAAACTGAAAACTATCATTCTAAAATTAGGAAGAAGGGAAAAATGTCCACTATCACCACGACTTTTTAATATAGTTCTGGAATCATTAGACAACAGAAAGCAATGGATAAATAAGAATAAGAAAGGAAGAAATTAAATTAATATTATTTGCAGATTACACGATACTCTAAATAGAAGATCCCCAAAACTCCACCAATAACCTTAATGACCAAATTCAGTAGTGTAGCTGGATATGTTGTTGACACATAAAACTCAGTAACACAAAAAACAAACTCACTGAGAGAGAAATTTGGGGAACCACACCCTTCACAATTAGCATCAAAGAAAATTATATACTTAGGAATCGACTAACAAAGAAAGCAAAATAAGATATGAGAAAACGGAAAGATGTCTGTTGCTCATGGATAGAATGACCAATATAGTGAAAGTGGCCTTACTTCCAAAATTTTTATACAGATTTAATGCTATCCCTATCAAAATTTCATTAGTATACCTCACAGAAGTAGAGAAACCATTTCTAAAATTCATTTGGACTGAAAGAGACCTAGAATAGGAAAAATATTACTTGGCAACAAAGGAAAGGCAGGGACATTAAAATTTCTGACTTGAAGTTATATTACAAAGCTAGTATGACATAATTAGTATGGTACTGGAAAAACCAGATCTGATGGTCAATGGAATAGATTAGAAGATGAAGAAACAGCTTCAAGCAGACTCAGCCACCTTATCGTTGAAAAAGGAGCCAAATATATTCACTAGAAAAAAGATAGCCTCTTTATTAAATGGTTCTGGCAAAACTGGCTTTCCACATGCAAAGACTAAAACTGGATCCAAGTCTATCACCCTGCACTACATCAAAATCAAAATAGATCAAAGACCTAAATATTAAAGCAGAAACGCTAAATCTTCTGGAAGAGAGAATAGGAAGATCTCTTGAAGATACAGTTGTAGGCAGAGAGTACATGAACAAAACCCTGATCACATGGGAAATACTTCAAAGAATCAATTACTAGGATCTTATGCTGTTAAAAAGCTTTTTGCACAACAAAAAAAAAATCACTGACAGAGTGAAAAGACAAACCAAAGAGTAGGAAAAAAATTTATCCAGTTGTCTCTTACACAATATCTAATATCTAGAACATAAAAAGAATTGAAAAAATCTGACCCCCTCAAATTTAAAGACTCAATTCAAAAATGGGCATCGGAGATAAATACACAGTTCTGAGATGAAGAAATACAAATGGCTAATAAAAATGTGAAATAATGTTCAGCATCACTGATCACTAGAGAGAGGCAAATTAAAACAAAATGAGATTCCATCTCACTCCCAAGAGAATGACTAACATCAGGAAATCAATCAATAGCAAATGTTGGATGGGTTGTAGGGAAAAAGGAACAATTTTGCAGTGTTGGTGGAAGTGTAGACTGGTGCAATCAATGAAGAAATCAGTATGTATATTCCTCTAAGAACTAGAATTAGGGGTACCATTCTACCCAGTTATTCACCTTCTGCATATCCTCCCAGTAGAGTAAAAAATGGCATACCACAGTGACATAAGCACACTGATAGTTATAGCATCACAGTTTGTAATAGCTCAATCTTGGAAAAACACAAATGCCCATCAACTGAGGAATGGATAAAAAAGATGTGGTTATTGTATATAATGGAATAGTATACTGATCTAAAGCAGGATACATTTGAGGCATTTCTAGGTAAGTGGATGCACCTTGAGACCACACTCCTAAATGAAATAAATTGGACTCACATGTGTAATCATCACACTGTCTTACTGTTGTGAGAAACTGAAATTAAATAAGGACCAAAATGTACAATAGATATGTTGAAATGAGAAGGAATCGTTCAAAAGGAAAGAAGAAATATGTGATGGAAAGGGAAACTGAAGGAAGAGTTAAGGAAAACAAGCAATTAAAAAAGAATAAAATTGAAACAAAGCTTTGTAAACAGGGAGGGGAAGATGACTTGAAGGGAAGGGAGAGGACAGGGGAAAAAGAGGATTCCAAATATACCATATATGGGTACAAATTCCCTATGATTTATGTGATCATTATGCGTATCTAAAGTGTACAATTAAATTTAGTAAAAAATACAGAAACACCTAATCTACTGGAAGATAAAATAGGTACCACTCTTGTAGACATAGGCATAAGCAAGGCCTTTTGGAATACGAATTTGATGGCAGAATGTTGTGACCCTCACAGCTCTTGAGGTTTTTAGGGTGAGGGCTGTGAAGGGTGGTGAGAAGGCAAAGAAATAAAGATGAGACAAAGAATGCTGGGATCAGGTGGAGCCCTGTCTCCTGATGGCAGAGAAGGGATTGCTCAACCACTATAGCAGGTTTAGTAATACACTCAAGAGGAAGATGTCAGTTTCTCTTTTGTTTTATTATTTAAGGGAAAAAAGATACAGAAAAAAAGACAAAAAGGAAAATAGATAAACAAACAACAACAAATCCAATACAATAACATCATAGGTTTACAAAACAAGATGATAGGAATTTGACAGTGGTTGCAATATTACATATCATTACCTCAAAAAGGGTTGTTTAGATTAACAGATACAGACATGTAAAATTGATCTAATCATATGAGTATTAAGTTTTTTGCAGTAACTAATACTTTTAGTAGTCATTTTAGCTATCTTATGGATACATATATAAAAATTTATGTCTTTTTCCTTTTTGCTTCCTTCTTTCCCCCTTTCCCCATTGAATTTACTTTTGCTCTTTGAGCAGTTTCTTACCCTTGCACAGTATTTATTGTAGATTTGGATCATATATACTGTTTCAGTTTCTTACACTAGAGAGACAATATGGTATTTACACATGTAAGTTTGATTTATTTCACTTATGAGTATTCTCTCAAGACGTGTCTGTTTACTTATAAAACTCTCAATGCAGCCCAACACTCCAGAGGCTCTGAACTCCTCACAGCCACACGCAAGGTCCTGGTGGTGCCACACTCTGGTGTGTGCTCCGCCTAGCTGTCTGGGCCCCAGAGAGTCTGACCCCCACCCAGTAAGGCAGAGGGTCCAGCAACACACACTAGGAGTGTGCCCTGACTAGCTGCACAGAGGATAGATCTCTACCCAATCCAGCTCTCATCACAATGCCCAGCCAGCCTCGAAGGACACAGAGGTACTGAGCCCAGCCCAGCCCAGAGCCCCAGAGCTGCTCATCAAGGAGCAGCCAGCATAGCCAAGGGGTCTTGGAGAATTTGAGCTCCGCCCATCAGAGCACAAGTCCCCAGCTCCATAGTTTAGGGATGCGGACACATGGTAGGTTCTGGAGCTTGTGAACTCCGCCCGGCCAGGAGCAAGACCCTGGCACCATACACCAGAGGTGTTCTCTGGCTAGTCCTATGCTCCAGAGGATCTGAACTTCTCGAAGCCAGACACAAGGTCCCAGTGGTGCCACACTCCAGGGTGCACTCTGTCTAGCCTCCTGGATCTCAGAGATTCTGAATTCCACCCAGCCAGGCACAAGTCACCAATGCCACACCCAGGGGGTGAGTCTCTGCTACCCACCTCTGTTGCAGAGGTTCTGAACTCTACACAGCCAGGAATGGATAGAAAAGATGTGCTACTTTTATACAATGGAGTACTACTCAGCTATCAAGAAAGACTGTATTGAGACTTTTATAAGTAAATGGACATGACTTGAGACCATATTCATAAGTGAGATAAATCAAACCCACATGTGTAAATACCATATTGTCTCCCTAGTGTAAGAAACTGAAACAGTATATATGATAATCCAACATCTACAATAAATACTGTGCAAGGGTAAGAAACTGTTCAAAGAGCAAAAGTAATTGGGAAAGGGAAAAGAAGGAAGGGAAAAGGATAAAGACAAAAGATTGCATATACGTACATGTGACATAACAAAAATATCTATACTGCTGAATGCATGTTATTGAGAAAGATCGGTTAATACTCATAGGATTAGATCAGTTTTACAAGTCTATATTTGTTAATGCAAACAACCATGTTGAAGGTAACCATACACAATATTGGAACCATTGTCAAGTTCCTATCATCTTCTTTTGTAAACTTACACTGTTGTGGATTTGCTGTTGTCATTTGTTTGTCTCTTTTGCTTTTTGTCTTTCTTATATGTCTTTTTTCTCTTAAATAAAAAAAGTCTCAATGCAATCATTCTTAATAGCTGAGTAGTACTCCATTGTATAAAAATACCACATCTTTTTTATCCATTCCTTCATTGATGGGCACATGGGTTGTTTCCAAGATCTGGCTATTACAAGTTTGGTTGCTATAAATATGGGTGCACAAATATCACTGTGGTATGATGTTTTCAATTCTTCAGGGAAAATGCCCAGAAGTGGGATAGCCGGGTCAAATGGGGTCTCTAATCCTAGCTTCCTGAGGAACCTCCACACTGATTTCCACAGTGGTTGCACCAGTCTACACTCCCACCAACAGTGGAGAAGAGTTCCTTTTCCCCCACAGCCCCTCTAGCATTTGTTGTTGGTTGATTTTTAATCTTGGCCATTCTTTCTGGAATGAGATGGAATCTCAGTGTTGCTTTAATTAACATTTCCTGAATGACCATTGATGAGGTGGCTAAGTGTGTTTGTAGTTGTAGCTGTATCTTCTAATCTATTCCGTTGATCTTCAGGTCTATTTTGATTCTAGTACCATGCTGATTTTATCACAGTAGCTTTGTAGTATAGTTTCAAGTCAGGGATTGTGATGCCTCCTGCCTTCCCTTTATTGCCCAGAATTGCCTTTGCTGTTCTAGGTCTTTTCTGGTTCTAGATGAATTTCAGGAATGCTTTTTCTAGCTCTGTGAGGTAGGCAAGAGGTATTTTGATTGGGATTGCATTAAATTTGCATAATAATTTTGGGAGAATGGCCATTTTCACGATGTTTGTTCTTCCTATCCATGAACAGGGGACATCTTTCCATTTTCTGAGATCTTCGATTTCCTTCTTTAGAGTAATGTAATTGTCACTGTATAGATCTTTTACTTCCTTTGTTAGATTAATTCCTAAGAATTTCTTTTTTTTTTTGGATGTTATAGTGAAGGGTGTGGTTTCCCTTATTTCTCTGTCAGTGACTTTGTTGTTTGTGTACAGGAATGCTATTGATTTTTGAGTGTTGACCTTGTATCCAGCAACATTACTGAATTTTATAATTACATGTAGAAGTCTTCTAATGGATTTTGGGGTGTCTTCTATGTAGAGTATCATATGATCAGCAAATAATGAAATGTAACTTCTTCCTTTCCTATCCTTATTCCTTTTATTTCTTTCTCTTGTCTAATTACTCTGGCTAATGTTTCCAGAACTATGTTGAGTAGGAGTGATGATAATGGAAATCCTTGTCTTGTTCCTGACTTTAGATAGAAAGTTTTCAGTTTTTCACATTTAGTAAGATGTTGGCTGTTGGTTTATGATACATGACTTTTATCAAATTCAGGCAGAGAGCATCCACTCTGATTTTCTGCAGGAATTTTTTTGTCATGAATGAGTGCTGGATTTTGTTGAAAGCTCTTTCTGCATCTGTTGAGATGATCATGTGATTCCTGTCCTTGGCCCTGTTGACATGTTGTATTACATTTATTGGTTTGTGTATGTTGAACCATCCCTGCATTTCTGGGATAAATCCCACTTGATCATGCTGTATAAAAGAAGATGTCTGTTTCAACCCCACTGCCTAGCAATTTGTTTGCCTGGCTTACCTGGGCCCATTGTCTTCTTGGAGCTGGAACAGCTTTTTTATGGTGTTTGATTTGGATTCTCTGTGTTTTCCAGCTGGCCTTGCTTTTGCCCCACACATGTGATTAATCTCTAATTTTAACAGCTCCCTACAGAACCTTCTCTTTTGTTTTGTCATAGCACAGGACGGGTGGTTAGTTAAATATGGAGGAGCTGTGTTTGAAGAACTCTGTGGAAGACCTTTTTATTTTTGAACACTTTATATTTCAAGTACAGTCTAAGGATTTAAAATTCTGCATTTAATACTTTAACACTATATAGTCTATTAATCCATAATACTATGCAGTTATCAGTGTAGCTGGCAATTGTCAGAAGGTAATGCTGATTTGAGTTTTTTTGTAACTAACATATTGCTATAGCATTGTTTTATAGATTTTGTGGTTATACGTTTCTGTTGGATGCCCAAAATCAAGGTAAAGTGAGACTTGTATTAATAACAATTCATCTCTTGTTATTTGTCAAGGTCAGTCAAGTATTTTTAGGAACCGCATGGCACCACTTAGTACTTTTATCAGTGTCAGCCATCTGGGTTAGTCACTGCCATTGCTTCACAAAGTTACTTTCTATGAAAGCTTAGGAGACCTTTATTTGATGACTCTCTGTAGGCACATCACACACTGGTGATCAATTTTTCTGCGGTCTCACAATTCTCTTGATCAGATCAGGCACTTACTGAGTATAGAATATCACAGAAGATGTTTTTTAATGTCTTGGGTCCTCAATGACCTCTAAGAACTAGGGCCAAAATATTATTGTCCTCTTAGTCCATCTATATCTCTAATTTTTGGCCTCTAAACTTTAACTATTGAACATTCAAAATAAAAGATTGATAGCAGTATAGTATAGTAGAGGCAGTAAGCTTAATATTATTATCTTATCTAAATATCAAGGACCTTACAGCATAATATAGAACTATAATTTTTAACAACTATGGATGCTTTAACATTTGATTATTTATGAGATGTTAACAAACAGTTACATGTTTTTCACAGAAATTTAGAAATCAAAATCATATACAGCACTATAGCGTGACAATCATGATGGAATTTCATAACATACCTGAATTTTTATTTTGAGATGAAATATCCCTTTTAATCAATCATCCCTACGTAATCTACAAAAGCTCTAATGCAACTTGTTTACCTTTAGTGGGATATACATGTAAGTTTTTCTTATAAGCAGAAGTCTGAAACTGAAACAAAATTTTGTCACCATCAACAATCCCTGTTTTACTGTTTGGAAAACCTGCACATTTGGAAGCATGAATACATTAATAACACCATGAGGGTAACAACAATCATTTGTCATAGCCATATGAAAGACTTGATCAAAGCATCTTTAAATCAAAAATCTTTTGATGATGACCAATGTGAACATATGATGATGATACATTTGTATAATTTTAGTTGAAGTGTCTCCCATAAGGTTATGGAGATCACTTGGGCCCATCATGAATGAAGAAGAACTGGTTAAATGTTACCAAGTGAACACTTTCTTATTTATCAACTGAAGTCCTACCCAATGATCTGCCCCAACACTAAAGGACTTTTGTTTAATTATCTCAATAATAATGATTTTTGATGACCTATGTAAAATCTAATTATAACATTTAACCCATCAATTTTTAAAAAAGAAGAGACTCTCAAGTCAATAATAAATAACAATATACATCACTTTTATGCAACCACTTTTAGCAGCAACTAGCTGGGAACCCAGCTGGAAGCATGATTTTTAAAATCTATTACCCAAATTAAACTTTGCCTTTTTTATCTAAGAGAAAAAAAGACACATACAACAAAGACAAAAAGCAAAAGAGACAAACGACCAGAGTAAATAAACAACAGCAACATTACAGGCTTACAAAACAGGATAGAAATTTGACAACGGTTGCAATATTGCATATCGTTATCTTCAAAATGGTTGTTTACATTAATAGATACAGACATGTAAAATTGATCCAATCATCGAGTATTAATTGTTCTTTATCCATAACGAACACTTCAGCAGTGCGTTCGTTTTAGTTATCTTACACATACATATATACAGATTTATATCTTTTCCTTTTCCCTTCCCTCTTTCCCCCTTTCCTCTTTCCAATTATTTTTGCTCTTCGAGCTGTTTTTTACCCTTGCACAGTATTTATCATAGATTTTGGATCATATATATTTTTTCAGTTTCTTACACTAGGGAGATAATACGATATTTACTCATGTGGGTTTGATTTATCTCACTTATGAGTATGGTCTCAAGTCGTGACCATTTACTTGTAAAAGTCTCAATGCAATCTTTCTTAATAGCTGAGCAGTACTCCATTGTATAAAAACACCATATCTGTTTTTATCCATTCTTTGATTGATGGATACTTGGGTTGTTTCCAAGATCTGGCTATTACAAATTGGGTTGCTAGAAACATGGGTGCACAGATATCACTGTGGTATGATGTTTTCCATTCTTCTGGGAAAATGCCCAGAACAGGGATAGCTGGGTTGAATGGCATCTCTAATCCTAGCTTCTTGAGGAATCTCCACACTGACTTCCACAGTGGTTGCACCAGTCTACACTCCCACCAACACTGGAGAAGAGTTCCTTTTTCCCCACAGCCCCTCCAGCATTTGTCGGTTGATTTTTTAATCTTGGCCACTCTTTCTGGAGTGAGATGGAATCTCAGTGTTGTGTTAATTCACATTTCCCAAATGACCATTGATGTTGAACATTTTTTCATAGATTTACTTGCCATTTGTATTTCTTTCTCTGAGAAGTGTGTATTCATCTCAGATGCCCATTTTTGGATTGGGTCCTTGAATTTTAGGGGCTTGATTTCTTTTAATTCTTTATACATTTTAGATAGAAGTCCTTTGTCTAATGGACAGTTGGGGAAGATATTTTCGCAGTTCGTGGATTTTCTTTTCACTCTGTTGGAGATTTCCTTTGACATGCAAAAACTTTTTAGTAAGATGAGATCCCAGTTGTTGATTCTGGAAAGTGTTTCCCATGAGGTTTGATTTTTGTCCATGAACTCTCTGCCTACTCCTATGTCATCAAGAATTTTACCTACTCTGTCTTCTAGTAAGTTTAGTGTTTCTGTTTTAATGTTCAGATCTTTGATCCATTTGACTTTATTTTAGTGCATGGTGTTAGACATGGGTCTAGTTTTAGTTTACAGCATATAGAAAGCCAGTTTTTCCAGCACCACTTGTTAAAGAGGCTTTCTTCCGATGTACATGTTTGGCCCCTTTGTCAAAGATGAGGTGGCTTAGTATGCTTGTAGTTGTGGCTGGCTCTAATCTAATCATTGATCTTCAGGTCAGTTTTGATTCCAGTACCATGCTGATTTTATCACAGTAGCTTTGTAGTATAGTTTCAAGTCGGGGATTGTGATGCCTCCTGCCTTCGGTTTGTTGCCCAGAATTGCCTTTGCTGTTCTAGGTCTTTTCTGGTTCCAGATGAATTTCAGGAATGCTTTCTCTAGCTCTGTGAGGTAGGCAAGAGTTATTTTAATTGGGATTGCATTAAATCTGTATAATAGTTTTGGGAGAATAGCCATTTTCACAATGTTTGTTCTTCCTATCCATGAACAGGGAATATCTTTCCATTTTCTGAAATCTTCTTTGATTTCCTAATTTAAAGCAATATAATTGTCACTGTGTAGATCTTTTACTTCCTTTGTTAGATTAATTCCTAAGAACTTTTTTTTTTTTTTTGGATGTTATAGTGAACGATGTGTTTTCCCTTGTTGCTCTCTCAGTGAATTTGTTGTTTGTGTACAGGAATGCTATTGAGTTTTGAGTGTTCACCTTGTATCCAGCTACACTACTGAATTTTGTTATTACTTCTAGAAGTCTTCTAATGGATCTTTGGGGGACTTCTATGTAGAGTATCATATCGTCTGCAAATAATGATAATTTCTCTTCTTCCTTTCCTATCCTTATTCTCTTTATTTCTTTCTCTTATCTAATTGCTCTGGCTAACATTGCCAGAACTATGTTGAGTAGGAGTGATGATAATGGACATCCTTGTCTTGTTCCTGATTTTAGGTTGAAAGTTTTCAGTTTTTCTCCGTTTAGTAAATCGTTGGCTGTTGGTTTATGGTATATGACTTTTATCAGGTTGAGGTAGAGACCATCTATTCAGATTTTCTGTAGGGTTTATATCATGAATGGGTGCTGGATTTTGTCAAAAGCTTTTTCTGCATCTATTGAGATGATCATGTGGTTCTTGTCCTTGGCCCTGTTGATATAGTGTATTACATTTATTGATTTGCATATGTTGAACCATCCCTGCATTACTGGAATGAATCCCACTTGATCATGGTGTATAATCTTTCTGACAACTTGCTGTATTCTATGTGCCAGTATTTTAATGAGCATTTTTGCATCTATGTTCATGAGGGAGATTGGCCTGTCATTTTCTTTTTTGGTTGGGTCTTTCTCTGGTTTTGGTATTAGGGTAATACTTGTTTCCAAGAACGAGTTAGGGAGACTTACTTCCCTTTCAATTTCATTGAAGAGTTTGAGGAGTGTTGGCATTAAGTCTTCCCTAAATTTCTTGTAGAATTCAGCAGTGAGTCCATCAGGGCCCGGGCTTTTCTTTGTTGGTAGCGTGCTAATTACATTTTCAAGTTCATTAGCTGAAATTGGGTTATTCAGCAGCTTTACATCTTCTTGATTCAGCTTTGGTAATTCATAGGTTTCTAGGAATCTGTCCATTTCTTCTCTGTTATTCAATCTATGTAAGTAAAGGTTTTTGAAGTAGGTGTTGATGATCTTCTGTATTTCCACAGGGTCAGTAGTGATTTTACCCTTTTCATTTCTTATTGCGTGAATCTGAGTTTTTTCTTTCCTCTTTTTGATAAGGTTGGCTAGTGGTTTATCGATTTTATTTACACTTTCAAGGAACCAACTGTTCGATTCATCAATTCTTTGTATTTTTTTAGTTTCAATTGCATTAATTTCTGCTCTAATCAATAATTTCCTCCCTTCTTTGGGCTTTGGACTTAACTTGCTCTTCTTTTTCTAGGAGTTTGAGGTGCAGCATTAGGTTGCTTACGAGTGTTGTTTCCATTTTTCTAATGTGGGAATTTAGTGTTATAAATTTCCCTCTGAGCACTGCTTTCATTGTGTCCCACAGGTTCTGGTAATTTTTGTTTGCATTTTCATTCAATTGTAGATATTGTTTAATTTCTTCTTTAACTTCTTCTGTGACCCATTGGTTAATTCGGAGAGTATTATTTAATTTCAATGTGTTTATGTGGTTATTGTAGGATTTTTTGTCATTCATTTCCAATTTTACTGCGCTGTGGTCAGATAATATGCATGAAATTATTTCAGTTCCTTTGCATTTACTTAAACATATTTTGTGGATCAGTATATGATCTATTTTAGAGAATGACCCATGTACACCTGAGAAGAATGTGTATTCTTATGTTGATGTGTGGAATACTTGGTACACATCTACCGGGTCCATTTGTTCACAAGTTTGATTCAGTTCTGTTATTTCTTTGCTGATTTTTTGCTTGGTTGATCTGTCTCTCTGTGACAGTGGGGTAAGGTCCCCTGCTATAACTGCATTATTATTTATTTGGTTTTTCATGTCTATTAAGAATTGTCTTACATTCTTGGTTGTTCCCATATTTGGTTCGTATATATTTATGATTGTAATGTCTTCCTCTTGAAGTTTTCCCCTAACAAGTATGTAGTGACCTTCTTCATCTCTTTTGATCATTCTCTGTTTGAAGTTTGCATTGTCTGCAAACATAATAGCTACCCCTGCATTTTTCTGGGTTCCTGTTGTATGCAGTATTGTTTTCTAGCCTTTGATTTTTAGCCTGTGAATTTCCTTTTGAGCGAAATGTGTTTCTTGCACACAGCATATTGTTGGGTTTTGTTTCTTAACTCACTCTACTAGTCTGTTTCTTTTTATTGGTGAGTTGAGACCATTTCCATTGATTGACATAACTGATACGTTCTGGCTCATCCCTTTCATGATATCTTTCTGTTGTTGGTTTTCTACATTTTCTGTTTAATTATTTGCCCTGCTTATTGGTTTCCTTTGTTGTTGCTCTTAAGATTGTACCTATCGCCGGGAGTTTGGCTCAGTGCCTTAAGCGCCTGCCCTGGCAGGCGCGAGGCTGTGAGTTCAATCCCCGGTGCCGCAAAAAAAAAAAAAAAAAAAAAAAAAAAAAAAGATTGTACCTATCTTTGCCTCTTTCTAGAGTGTCTTTCAGTACTCTTTGCAGTGTTGGTTTGGTGGACATAAATTTCTTCAGTTTTTCTTTGTCATGGAAGTATCTTATTTCTCTCAATTTTTAAGGATGTTTTTGCAGGTTACATCAATCTGGGTTGAAAGTTGTTTTCTTTCAGGGTTTGAAATACTTCAAGTTTTCTTAACTTTATGGTTTGCATTGAGAAGTGTGCTGTGATTCTGATAGGCTTTCCTTCATAGGTGATCTGTTTCTTTTCTCTGACAGCTTTTAGTATTTTGTTCTTGTGCTGTATTTCTGATACCCTTATTATTATATATCTGGGTGAAGATTTATTTTGGTTATGGTTAATTGGGGTTCTGTATGCCTCAGTTACCTGCATTTCAGATTCTCTTCCCATGTTTGTAAAGTTTTCTGCTATTATTTCTGTGAATAGTCTTCGCAGGTCATTAGTATTGCCCCCTGCCTTTTCATTTATGCCTATTAATCTTATGTTATTTCTCTTGGCATTGTCTTGCAGCTGTTGAATTGTTTCTTGGTTCGTTACTATTTTTAAGAGATCTTTTGTTTCATGGCCATGATCTCCCATGCTGTCTTCAAGATCTGAGATTCTATCTTCAGCTTCATTCAAGCGGTTTTTCAAATTTTCCATGGAGGTTTTCATTTCCTGCATTTCCCTTTGCATCTGTTTCATGCATTCTGTTTGTGTCTTATATTTTTCATTCAAAGTTTCGTTCATTTTTTTAAGTTCTTTTATTTTTTAATCTTGCTCTTCTGTAGATACACAGAACATTACTTTAATAACGGTTCTCATTTCATTTTTTAGCTGAGAGAATATTTCGGATTTGAGTTTCTCTATAGCTTCATTGAGCTGGTTCTTCACTGTATTTTCTATCATTTCAGCAAGTTCTATTGTGTGTCTCCCACTGTCTTCTGTTTCAGTGTCCCTTGGCTTTGTTCTCAGTGGGCTAGGGGATTGAGACTGCCTCTTGGTCTTTCATTTTGTCATTTTCCTCTCAGGCCTGTATTGCTCTGTGTCCTGCGAGGCTGACTGGGTGTTCCCCTGCTGGATCATGCTGGTTCGTGGGACCCAGTGGAGTTGGATCCTGAGAGCAGCTAGTGAGGGTGCCCTCCCAGAGTGTGCTAGTGGAGGCTCCACCTTACTGGGTGGGATCCAATTCCTCCAGGTCCCAGGGAGCTAGGCGAAGCATACCCCGGAGTGTGACACCCCCTGACCCTGAGTCTGGCTGCAAGGACTTCAGTGCCTCTGGCTTGTCAGGCAAGTCTGTTCGAGTCTCAGGCCTACAGTGCTGGGGCCTTGCTCCAGGCCGCTGCACTGAAGAATGGAACTTGCACGTGCCCTGTGCTCTGGTGGGGAGAACCCAATCTCTCCAAGGCCCTGTACCTGTGCTGGTCAGCCCCTAAAGAACAGCTCTGTGGTCCTGGACTGGGCTGGGCTCAGTACCTCTGTGTCCTTTGAGGCTTGCTGGGCATTCCCCTGGTGGGTTGCACTGAGTCGCGGGACTAGGTAGAGCTGGATCCTGTGCGCAGCTAGTGAGTGCACCCTCCAGGCGTGCGTGGGTAGAGGCTCCACCTTACTGGGTGGAGGCCTAGTCCTCCCAGTCCCAGGCAGCCAGGTGGACTGCACCCTGGAGTGTGTCGCTACCCACATCCTGAGTCTGGCTGTAAGGAGTTCAGCACCTCTGGTGTGCCAGGCAAGCCTGGGCACGTTCCAGGCCTGCAGTGCTGGGGCCTTTCTCCTGGCTCCCAAATTAAACTTTGGCTAAATGATCCAAAAATGCGAGAGAGAGAGAGAGAGAGAGAGAGAGAGAGAGAGAGAGAATTGTTGAACTCAAATAAAAAGGAAAAGCTGTACAAAGAATGGATAAATGAACAGTTATATACAGAGGATCTGTACAGATTCAAAGGGACATAGAAACAAATTCATAGCTTGTTGTTATTCACAAGAACTCTCTAAATTCATGGGAGCTATTTATACACTTGTATCACACCCCTTTGCTGAAGTTGCTTGCTTCATATGCCCCTTTTTCAGGGCTGGAGAACCTGTTCACCTTCAGCACTCCATGCCCTCAGGGTGCTTCTTAGACACTCCGTGCCTTTGGGTACTCCTGCACAGGCACTTGTGCTTTTGGCTCTGCACGTGTGAATGATCACTAGCTCAGTGACTCCAAACAACAGATTAACAGACTGGACAAACACACAGATACATAGGCAGACTGACAAACATCTTACAATATCAGAGTACACTCAAATATATTTTAGCCAAATTGAATTACACTTTTATAATTGTGGAATTTGTGACCATAAATTGACTAGTGCAATTTGCTGTAGGTACACTATCAGAGATCTCTTGTAGAAGAATTTGGAAAGGACAAAATCTTACCTATATTTTTGTCGTAGAACTTAGCATACACTCCTATCATCTTTTTAGACATTTGATTTCATTTTTGGTTACCATCTTCTGGGCATCCTGGGTTAAATAAGGTTGGTTCTAGCTTCATCCTTTTCTATTGGTCTTGGCATGGTCTCTGAAGCATCACTGTCATAGGACTGACATCTGCTTCTTGAAAAGGGGAATTAACTCCTGTGGGTTTGGGTCCTTGATACAATCGAACAACATATTCTGGCACCCTACATAGGCTGTTTAGCATTCTCTGGAAAGACACCAGCATACTCTTGACCCCAAATTAGCATTGATCTTGGTCCCTTCCAGGGTCTAGTATAAAGATCTTTCTGAAGGACCCTTCCTAGCTTTTTTCTCTTACCAGATTGAATTGTTTTGCTACTGCTGTAGTTTTATCCTTAATAGGACTTAAAAATTGTTAATAGTACATACTTCCCAATGAAGTCTGTTATGGCTGGGTGTGGTAACACACGCCTGTAATCCCAGCACTTGGGAGGCTGAGGCAGGAGGATTGTCACAAGCTTGAGACCAGCCTGGGGTACAAAGTGAGCTCAAGGCCAGCCTGAACTACATAGCAAGACCCTGTCTCAAAAAGACCAAAAAAAAATGAAGTCTATTATGAGGCATAAATTTTTTAGATAAAATTCTCTTTTTGGTTTTGCAACTAAATTTTGAGCAAGTTTAGCAATTTTTAGCCTGCACTATATATGAGGAACATTGTTTAACAGTTTGTTGAGACTGTTTTTGGATTAAATGGAACTATGCATAAGGCAGAAGCATTTTAATGGAAGATGGCATTGGAAACAGAATCCTGTTGAACAGTATTTGAGGAAGTAACAGTTTATGGCAATGGAAGACTGAAAGTAGCAAGAGCAAAGGAAGGGAAACATAAGCAGTCTTCTCCCCCCCATATTGTAAGCAGGCTATCCCCTTAGGATAGGTGCAGCATGCATACCATCTCTCTGCCCTCCATCTGTACAATACAATAATGTTTGCAAAATGAGAACCCCATCCCTCCTACTGAATCACTCAGTCAAGCTTCACAACTTGAAGTTGACATGATGTATCGACCATTCCAGTCCACCACTCAGCAACCAGACATGTTGCTTTAAACCAGTTTCCAGCTATAAAGACATGCTTAACATTTTACAACTTGAGCATTTTAACACAGATTTAACAATCCTTAAAAACAAATACTAAACCTATCAACATTATATTACATTAGAACCACAACATTTTGCCCTTGGAGCTGAAACAAGCAATATTGTTTCTCCACCTTTCTTATTTGGGCCAAGCTCCAGGCTCAGGAGCTCTTTGCTTCTCGATCCTGCCTGGGGAGCCTTTGAGAAATAGTGAGAGGAGCAGAAAGCAGCCATTTCTCTCTGTTAAATACCCCTTCAAAACTCTGCAAAGGTACCGATAAATTTGTGCTGATTTATTTTTTTCACTAGCCTTGCTCTAAGCTGTTATTCTATTTCCTCCCAAGTATGTAAATTTATAATTTTTTCTTCTGGAAAGAAACAAACTCAACAAATTTAGCAAGCTATGCAGTGTAAGTGTATAAAAAACTAAAAATTGATATAAGAAAGCAAAAAGATCTAAATAAATGTAGAGTTATATTGATCATGAATTTGAAGCAAATACTCATGAAGTAAACAATTTTGAAAAACAACAGAGCAAGAATTGCTGTGTGACTCAGTTAAGGTTATCAGAATGGTTATTGTTTTGTCATCTTTTTCTTCCTCGGGAATTGATTTTAAAATAATGCTCCAAGCCAATTTTCTTGTGGCTGTCTCAACAAGCTTATAATCATTATGATACTTCCTAATCAAAATCCACAAAATAAAAGAAACTAGTGGAATCAAGCATACAACAAACAGTTCCTTATACATTTGTGTTTATTTAAATTTGTTTGTTCCATGTTTTACACTTGATATGGGCTCAGTATTGATGATTTTAATGGGCTCAATATTGAGGCTATGAATACACTTTGGGGCTCAATACTGATAATATCAATGGGCTAAATAATGAGGCTATCCATACACCTCCTTCACTTTTTTGCACACACTGGAGGTGTCCTCACCTGCCAAATGATGTGTTTTCTCATACCCTAGGCATCTGTTTGGGCACCATTTGTTGTGACCCATGTGGCTTGAGGATTTTAGGGTGAGGACCATGAAGGGCAGTGAGAAGGTGAAGAAATAAAGATAAGACAAAGAAAGCTGGAATCAGGTGGAGCCCTCTCTCTGATGGGAGAGAAGGGACTGCTCAACCACTAAAACATGTTTCTTTATACAGTCAAGAGGAAGATGTCAATATCAACCCCATTGCCTAGCAACTTGTTTGTCTGGCTGACCTGGGTCCCTTGTCTTCTTGGAGCTGGAGCAGCTTGTTTATGTTGCTTATTTGGGGTTCTCTGTGTTTTCAGAGCTGACCTTGCTTTAGCCCCACACACGTAATCAATCTAGCTTTAATGGCTCCCTGCAGCAGAAGAAAGAATTCCAAGAACTAGAAAATAGAATCATATCAAATGAAAAAAGTTCTACACACCAAAGGGAATAATCAACAGAGAGAAGAGACAATCGACAGAATGAGAAAAACTTTTGTTAGTTATTCCATAGACAGAGGACTAACATCAAGAGTCTATAATGAACTCAAAAAAACCAGACACCTCAAAATAAAAGGTCCAATAAAAATTGGCTACTGAAATTAATAGACAATTCTCAGAAGTACAAGTGGCAAAAAATACATTAAAAATGCTCATTATCACGGGCCATCAGGCAATTGCAAATTAAGCTACACTGAGATATTATATTATCCTTGATGTAATGGCTACAACCTAAAATCTAATAATGACAAATGCTAGTAAGAATGTTGGGGGAAATGAACCCTATTACATTATTGCTGGCAATATAAACTAGTACAACCACTATGGATATTAATGCTGCAATTCTTAAAAAATCTAAAAATAGAAATTTCATTTGGCTCAGGTGTCCCTTTTCTAGATATCTTCCCCCAAAGAATTAAAATAATCACATTCAGGGATACAAACATGCCCACATTTATGTGAGTACAATTTACTATAACTAGATCTTGAAAACTATATATGAGTTCATCAACATATAAATGGATAAGGAAAATTTGGTATTTATGCAAAATTAAGTGTTACACTTCCATAAAGACAAACTTGAGACATTGATAGGTAAATGGGTGAAACTTGAGAACATAATGTTAAGTGAAATAAGTCAGACACACAAACTCAGATATGGCACAGATTTTCTTAAGTGAGAGATACCATATGTATATACATACATATATGTTATACAAATAAAGAGCAAAATACGAGAGATAAATAGGAAGTAATGAGATGTTCGAATACTTCACAAAATTATAATTTTCTGTTTTAAAAATATTTCAATATATGTGGTAGTGGATTTTACATATGTTACTAGTTTATCTTAATTAATTGAAAAAAATTTTTGTGTTTTTATCTGCTTTTTTTTTGCAAGACTATTTTTAGCTTATGCCTTGTAATCTGAGTAACTACTTTTTTATTTTAAAGAGAGTAAAACAGAGCAAAACAAAACAAAACAGAACAAAGCAGAACAGAACAGAACAATACAAACAACACAGGACTTCAAATCATGACAACAGGAAATCGACAGTGGCTGCCATAATGCCTCTTGTTTTCTTCAAAACAGTTGCCCATAGCTTCACACACAATACATTCAAACAAAACAGAATAGTGTAAAATCAATCAAAACAAAAGAATGAATGCATTACTGGACTTCAGAACCATACAATGGGAAATCAATGACTGTCATAATGTTTGTTCTCTTCAAAATAGCTGTCCATACCTTCACACATATTGAAATCAAATAACAGAAAACAGACTAAAACCAATCAAAACAAAGAATAAAAGCAGTGTAGGAGTTCAAAACAAGATGATAGGAAATCAGCAATGGCTACCATAATGTCTCTTTTTCTTCAAAATAGCTGTTCATACCATCACACATGATAAAATCGATTCTTGTAAACTCTTTAGGAGAAATTCTAGGCATATATAATCTTATACATCTACACCTATCCTGTCTGTATTAGAGGAAAAAATGAAACAAAACAAAAAAAATACAAGAAACAAAAGAGAAGTAACAATAACAGAAAACCCAAACAATAACAACATAGGCTTTCAAATAAGGTGGTAGAAATGAAACAAATGTTGTTATTTTGCATAGTTATTTTCAAAAGAGTTGCTCAGATTACCAGCTATGGACATGCAAAATTGATCCAACCCTATGAATATTAACCATTTTGCTCCAAGAACTAATAGTTAGTTGAACAATCATCTTAGCTATCTTAAGTGTATATATACAGATTTTTATTTTTCTTTCTTTTCTCCTTTTTCCTATCTGAGTAATTTTCCCCTTTGAGTAGTTTCTTACAATATTTATTGAAGATTTTATATCTTATTTATTCTTTCAGTTTCTTGCACTAGTGAGACAATATGGTATTTACACATGCAAGTTTGATTTATTTCACTTATGAGTATGGTCTCAAGTTGCTTCCATTTACCCATAAAAGTTTCAATGTGATCCTTCTTTATAGCAGCATAATATTGCATTGTATAAAAATAGCACATCTTTTTTTATCCATTCCTCCGTTGATGGGCATTTGGGTTGTTTCCAAGAATTAGCTATTACAAATAGTGCTACTATAAACATGGGTGCATATATATCACTGTGGAATGATGTTTTCAATTCTTCTGGAAATATGCCCAGAAGCAGTATATCTGGGTCAAAGGGTACTTCCAATCCCAGGTTTTTGAGGAACTTCCAGACTGATTTCCACAGTGGCTATACCAGTGTACACTCCTAGCAACAGTGTAGAATTCCTTTTTCCCCACAGCCTCTCCAGCAGTTGTTATTGGTGGTTTTCTTGATCTTGGCCATTCTTTCTGGAGTGAGATGGAATCTCAGTGTTGTGTTAATTTGCATTTCTCTAATGACAAATGATGCTGAACATTTTCCCATGTATTTACTTGCCATTTGTATTTCTTCAGCTGAGAAGTGTGCATTAATCTCAGATTCCCACCATTGGATTGGGTCTTTGAATTTAGGGGAACTTTTTTTTTAAGTCTTTATATGTTTTAGATAGAAGTCCTTTGTCTGAGGGACAGTTGACTAAGATTTTTTTCCTAATTCGTGGGTTTGCTTTTCACTTTGTTGGAGATCTCTTTTGACATGCAAAAATTTTTAATAAGATGAGATCCCAGTTGTTGATTCTGGGAATTATTTCCCATGCAGTTTGGTTTTTGTTTATGAATTCTCTGCTTACCCCTATGTCTTCAAGATTTCTACCTACTTTGTCTCCCAGCATATTTCGTGTTTGTTTTAATATTTATTTCTTTATTTTATTTTATTTTACTTTAAAGAGGATAAAACAGAGTAAAACCAATCAAAACAAGCCAGTGTAAGATATACATGACTTCAAAACATTATGAAATCGACAGTACTTATCACAATGCCTTTTGATGTCATCAAAATAACTTCAGATAACTTTGGTTATAGTAAAAATCAAATAGAACAGAATTTAATAGAAACAATAAAAGCAAAACAATGAATACAATAAAGGCTTTCAAAAGCCAATAGTAAATTCAAAATTTCTACTATAATATATCCTGCTACCCTTGAAGCAGCTTCACCTGCCATTGTATTTAACATAATCAAACAAAACAAAAAAAGAATGAAATCCAACCCAGCAAAACAATGGAAATGATGTAGGATCTCAAAACAAGATCATAGGGAATCAACAATAGCTACAGCCCTCAGAAGAAGATCCCCTCTAGATGCCTCACTGTGTATCGATATCCTCTGAACCTATGACCAGACCACTGTCCCTAGACCTGCAATGTTAGTGAAACAACAAAGCACCATAGGCTTCTAATTGCATTTCACTTCGATAGGTATCATCACAGCCTTTGTTTCTGTGGATAAGCCAGTCGCTAATGTGGGGTGGGGAGGGCTTAGTACTTCTTGTTTGCTAGCTCATGCGCTGGAAGGGGCTGGTGTCTGGTTGTTTCCAGTCTGGCAGTGGCCCACACAAGGCGCTGTTTCCCAAACTGGTGCAGCCATTGTTCTCTTTCCCAACAGTCTGCAAATGGTGCTGACTCATGGGGAGAGGCTTGGGTCTAGCTGTTCCCAGTTTGGCAGTGGCCCACGCATGGTGCTGGTTCCCAGACGGAGCTTGTTTTCTGGTGCAGTCATTGTTCACACTTAACCCAGTCCGTGAATGGCCTCTGTTTTAATATTTAGGTCTGTGATCCATTTTGAATTTAGTTTAATGCATGGTGATAGGCATGGGTCTAGTTTTAGTTTTGGTACATGGAAAGCCAGTTTTTCCAACACCACTTATTAAAGATGCTATCTTTCTTTCAATGTACATGTTTGGCCCCTTTGTCAAAGATAAAGTGGCTGAGTGTTTGTAGTAGTGGTTGTATCTTTTAATCTATTCCATTGATCTTCAGGTCTGTTTTGATTCCAGTACCATGCTGATTTTACCACAGTAGCTTTATAGTATAACTTCAAGTCAGGAATTGTAATGCCTCCTGCCTTGTCTTTGTTGCCCAGAATTGCCTTTGCTGTTCTATGTATCTTCTGGTTCCAGATGAATTTTAGGAATTATTTCTCTAGATCTGTGAGGTACGCTAATTGTATTTTGATTGGAATTGCATTAAATTGGTATAACAATTCTGGGACAATGGCCATTTTCACAATGCTTCTCCTTCATTTTCCATGAACAGAGAATATCTTTCCATTTTCTAAGATCCTCTTCAATTTGTTTTTTCAGAGTACTGTAATTTTCATTGTATAGATCTTTTACTTTCTTTGTTAGATTGATTCCTAAGTATCTCATTTTTCGTGGTGCGACTGTGAAGGGTGTGGTTTCTCTTATGTCTCTCTCAGTGAGTTTGTTGTTTGTGTATAGGAATGCTATTGATTTTGGAGTGTTGACTTTGTATCCAGCTACATTACTGAATTTGGTTATTATATTTAAAAGTGTTTGATGAAATTTAGGGGTCTTCTATGTAAAGTATTATGTCATCTGCAAATAATGTTAATTTAATTTCTTCCTTTCCTATCCTTATTCCTTTAATTTCTCTCTTTTGTCTAACTGCTCTTGCTAATGTTTCCAGCACTACATTGAATAGGAGTGGTGATAATGGACATCCTTGTCTTGTTCCTGATTTTAGAGTGAAAGCTTTCACTTTTTGACCCTTTAATATGATGCTAGCTGTTGGTTTGTCATAAATGGCTTTTATCAGATTGAGGTAACGACCATCTATTCTGACTTTTCATAGGGTTCTTATCATGAATGAGTGTTGGACTTTATCAAAAGCTTTTTCCACATCTATTGCAATGATCATGTGATACTCATTTTTGGCTCTATTGATATGGTGTATTTCCTTTACTGATTTGCACATATTGAACCATCCCTGTATTCCTTGGACGAATCCCACTTGATCATGATGTATAATCTTCTTGATGATTTGCTGTATTCTGTTTGCCAGCATTTTATTGAGGATTTTTGCGTCTATGTTCATTAGGGAGATTGGCCTGTAGTTCTCTTGTTTGGTTGAGTCTTTCTCTGGTTTTGGTATGAGGGTAATACTTGCTTCCAGGAATGAGTTAGGGAGAATTGAGCAACTACTTTTACAATAACTATGCATAATGTAACAACTTGTCATTCTCTTATTATTTGAAATGGAAATGTGTTTTATTTTTCATTACAATGAATAATGATTTTTGTTAGTTTTGCATCCATCAACTTTAATGAATTTGTTACACTATCTAAAGGTCTTATGGTAGAATTTTTTGGATTCCTATGTAAAGAATCAGGTCATTTGCAAATAGGAATGATTTATCTTCTTCCTTTTCTATGAATATCTCTTCTTTTTTCCTTTATCTTGCTTATTTATTGTAGCTAATGTTTTGACTACTAAACTGAACAAGTGTAGTGAGAATGGATACTTTTGTCTCATTACTGGTTTTAGAGAAAATGTTTTCAGTTATTTCACATTCAGTATAATGTTAGCTGTGGATTTGACATATATGCCTTTTACAGTTTGAGATAAGAGTACTTCATATTTATTTTCATAAGGGTTTTTATCATGAAGGGAGATTGGATTATGTTGGAGGTGTTTTTCAAGTGTATTGAGACGAGCGTTTGACTTCTATCCTTCATTCTATTTATGTGAGATGTTATATTTATTTACTTATTTACCTATATTGACCCATCCTTGAATCCATGAATGAAACCAAGATGGTCATGGTGTATTATGTTTTTAATGTTGAACTCTGTTTGCAAAAATTGTACTGAGGATTTCTACATCTATGTTCATAAAGGATATTGACCTGTAATTTCTTTCATTGTTGAGTCTTTATTCAGATTTGGTATTAGCTCCATGCTGGCTTCATAGAATCATTTTAGAAGAATCCCTTCTCTTTCAATTACTTGGAAAAGTTTGATAAGTATTAGTGCTAGTTTTGAAACATTTGGTAAAATTCAGCAGCAAATCCATCAAGCCCTTGGTTTTTTATTGGTAAGGTTTTTTTATTAGTGTATTATTCTCATTGCTTGTTATTGATCTGTTTAGGTTTTTAATATCCTCTTTATCCAGTTTGGTAATTCTAGAAATGTGTCTAGAAATTGAGTAATTTTTCGAGGTTTTCCACTTTTTTGAAGATAAGATTACAAAATAATTTCTAATAGCCCCATGAAATTCACTGCTGTCTGCTGTGATTTCCCATTTTTCATCTTGAGATTTATTGACTTTTGCCATCTTTTTCTTTTGATGAGTGTGGCTATCTGTTAATCTTGTTTAGTTTTTCAAACAACCAACCCTTTGACTCAGTGATCCTTTCTATGTTTTAGTTTCAATTTTATTAATTTCTGTTTCAATCTTTGCTACTTTTTTTCCTCTACTGTTTTTAAGTTTGATTAGTTCTTGTTTTCCCTAAACTTGAAATGCATTATTAGATTATTTATTGGGGATTACTCTGTTTTCTTATGTAGGCAGTCATAAGCTTTCTTCTAAGAAATTATTTTTCTGTGAGTCACAGATTCTTATACACTGTGTTTCTATTATCATTTGATTCTATGAATTTTATATTCCTTCCCTGTTTTCTTCTGTGTCACATCTATCATTCAAGAGTAAAGTGAATTCTCTTCATGTTTTTGTGTAATTTCTTGAGATGTTTATTGCTACTTTTATTCTGTTGTGATCTGTTAGGGCGCATACAATTATTTTATTCCTTTGTATTTATTGATTATTTATGGCCAAAAACATAGTTTAATTTTAAGAAAATTCCATGAACAACTGAAAAAAAGTGTATGCTTCTATTGGCACTCTGTTGTTATCTGTTAAATTCATTTTATCTGTACTGTAGTTAATTCTGATAATTTTTTGTTGATTCCTTATCTGGTTGACCTATTTGTGAGAGTGGGGTATTGAAGTCTCTTACTGTTTTGTCAACTTGTGTTTACATTATGAAATTTGATGTGCCATGGCTTGGTGCATATATATTTACAATTGTTGTCTCTTCATGGCAAAATTTTCCCTTTACCAATATATACTGACTTTATCTTTTCTGACCAACTTTGGCATGAAGTCAACATCGTCGGATATAAGTATAGCTATGCCTGCTTGCTTTTGGACTACAGTTCCTTGAAGTATCATTTTCAGTCCTTTCAGTTTATGTGTTTTTCCAGCTGAAGTATGTCTCCTGTATGTAACACATAGGTCTTTTTCTAAATCCAATCTGTCAGTCTGTGTCGCTTAATTGGACAATTAAAATGATTTGCATTAGCTGGGCATGGTGGCGCATGCCTTTAATCCCAGCACTCGGGAGGCTGAGGTAGGTGGAGCGCTGTGAGTTCGAGGCCTGCTTGGGCTACAATGCCAGCACAAGGCTGACCTGAGCTACATATAGTACAACCCTGCCTCAAAAACTAGGGCGGAGAATTTGGCTCAGTGGCTTAAGCGCCTGTCTGGCAAGTGTGAGGTTGTGAGTTCAATGCCCAGTTCCCCCCAAAATGATTTGCATTGTTCCTCTTGAAATGTGTATAATAATTACAGTGACTTTGATGTTTTCCAAGTGTTTTATTCAGTTGTTTCTTGTCTTTTTAACTACTTTCCAAATAAAATTTATTCTTTCTCTTGGAATTGTGGTTGTTGTTGTACTCATCATTTCGGTTTTGGACTCCCTTAAGTACTTTGTGCAATGGTTTGGTGGTCATGAATTTCTTTCCTCATTCTTATCATGGAAAGTCTTTATTTCTCTTTCAAATATTTGTATAATTTTTGAAGTTTAATCTTTTTTCCACCTTCAATTATAAAGGATAGCCTTGGTGGATGTAGCAATCTAGCTTGACAAATATTTTCTTTCAGGACTCCAAAAGGAGTTTGATTCCACAATTCCCTGACCTTTAAGATGTCTGTTGAGAAGTCTGCTGTCATTATAATGGGTTTGCCATTATAAGTGATTTGGAGCTTCTCTCTAACAGCTTATACTAATCCTTCTTTGTTTTGAAATTCTGGTATTTTCACTATATTGTGCCGTGGGAAGTCCTGTTCTAGTCATGTCTATTTGGGGATCTAAATGCCTCCTTAACATGCATATCCATCTCACTTGTCAGGTTTGGAAATTTTTCTGTACTCATTTTTATAAATAGATTATTTTATGTCATGAGCCTTCACTTTGACACACTTTTCTAGACCAGTGATATTTTAGCAGCACTGGGAATTGGATTTAGGACCCTGTACAAGTTAGGCAAGTGTTCTACCACTGAGGTACATTCTCAGTACAGAGACAAATGATTTATAAGTTCTTAGAGTTGTTGAGGAGCTCATAGAAAATATTTACATTGTTTCTTGCTATTACAGACAAAATGTTCTCTACACATTCAGCCTGTCAAATTCTGATATTTTACTTCTGCATCATCTTCCTTTCTGCCAAACCTTTCAATTAATTTTTATTTGACTTAGTGAAGTTTTCATTATCAGAATTTCTTCTTGATTCTTTTTCAGACCCTTCATCTCTTTACTAAATCGAGATAGAGCACTTTACTAAAGTGGTCATTCATTCCCGATATTGTTTTCTGTAATTTGTTCAGCTGCTTATTTATATGATTTTTACCTCACTGATAATTTCAGTAATTGATTCTTTCAGGTGTTTTTTGTCTCTTCTTTGATCTCACTGATGATTTTGCAATCTGTCCTTTGTCTGGGATTCCATCTACTTTGGTATCTGTGGGATCAACTTCAAGGGAGTTACGAAATTTGGATGCATATCGCTGTTTATTTTCTCATGATTCTTACGTTTTAGTTGAAATTTATATATCAGTTTGAATGAGTTGTTGTAGCACTATTTTGGGGATCACTTTATTTTTTTTATTTTTATTTATTTATTTTTTTTTGCGGCACCGTGGTTGAACTCACAACCTCGCGCCTGCCAGGGCAGGCAGCTTAAGGCACTGAGCCAAGCTCCCAGCCCTGGTTTTTTGAGACAGGGTCGCATTGTGTAGCTCAGGCCGGCCTTGCACTTGCGTTGTAGCCCAAGCCGGCCTCGAACTCACAACGCTCCGCCTACCTCAGCCTCCCGAGTGCTGGGATTAAAGGCGTGCGCCACCACGCCTGGCCTTGGGGATCACTTTAATAAATAACTTTCTCCATGTGATATACCATTTGCTTTAGGTATCACCCAGCATAAAATTACCAACTCCATCTAGTCACGGTATTTGGTTAAGTCACTAGTGTATCATTGTGAGAAAAGAACAACTACCAGTAGTATCAACATTCTAGGAACCATTCATATATCAACATATAATTTAAAATTTATTTAAAATATTCTTTACTCTTTCACTAGCCCAGGAAGATATAAGAATAACAATGTGAGGAAAAAAGAAGAAAATTAACAGAAAAGAAAAGAGAAAAAATAATTTTAGAAGATATCTTTATACCAGAAAAGAAGGGAGTCTTGAAAGGGTATGTGAGTGGTAGGAAAGAAAGAATACAGAAAGGGTTGTAAATGGAAAGTAATACAAATATGTGGAGATTAAAACAACTAATGTACTAGCAGAAACACAGATTTAGAAAACACAAGAAACTTCTAGTAGAAGAAGACTTGACAAAATAGGGCAAAGCATTATAGAAGCAAAAGGAATAAATTATACTTGTGCATGGTTAAATATATGCATAAGCCCCATATATGTGCACTAAAAGAGAAAGGAACAAAGAATGGGTTTTAATGGCAATATTTATATAGAAGAAAAGAAAGTGGGAATCTGGGGAGATTTGAAAGGATGTAAGAAAGGAGCAAAAAAGAGATAGGGAGGGAATATAAATGGGAAGTGACAGAAGATATAGGGAGACTGAGCCTGATCAATGAACTAACAGTCACAGAAATTTACTAAACCCAATGAAAGAGTCTTTCATGTGGGAGAAAGTAATTTTTTTTTGTGACTGGGTCTTGCTCAGTCACTGAGTTGCCAGGGCTGGGTTTGAACTTCCCATCCTCCTGCCTTGGCCTTCTACAATGCTAGATTAGAGGCATGTCTTGGTTACTCTTTACTCATTGCTGAGACAAAACACCTGACACCCCAAAATAGGGAAGGAAAGGTTTATTTAGCTTACAGTTTTTGGAGGTTTCAGTCCACAATCAGCTGGCTCCAAGGCAGGGTGGCATGGCACGGGGACAGCACTTCAAGGCAGCAACCGAACAAAAGCAGCCAAAGTAAAAAGGGGCAAGAGC
>RJWM01024943.1:0-30011 GCA_004363535.1 Dasyprocta punctata | reverse complement strand
AACCATTCCATACAATAACAAAGATTTAAGCTGATGCAAATGTTTTACATACTGGGCTGAATTTATGGAGAAAAATAGAGACCAGCAGGCATTACTTCCCTAGGAAATCAGACCACTCACTGAACTCTGTCCCTGCCTGTGTTGGTTCTCTGCTGCCCTCTTGGGGTTGGGGAGAGGAGAGGGCTGGGGCACTGTTTTTGTGTCAGGATTCCTGGCTTGGAAGACAGAATCCAGCCTGGATTTCAGCCTTAGGCACTTCCATAATGGGGCCTTGCTAGTAGCATTTCTCAAACTCACTTAGAGAGTGTTTCCAAGAATTGATGATTTGCCTTTATTTTCCCATTGACTTCTCTGGTATTCTGGCACAGGCACTGGCCTGTTTTTCTTTGCTTTCAGGTTCTTCTACACCATTGCCAGATGTTCTTTCCCTCTTGATTTCTGTTTGCTTGGCTCTAAAATTCCCACAGTGGCATTTGTCATGCAGTGCAGCTTATGCCTTAGGAACACATGCTCTGGGCCGCACCTGTCTGAATTAGAATCGTGGTTCAGCTGATTAATAGCTGGGCAACCTCAGAAAGTTATTTATTTACTCTGTGCTTCAGTTTTCCCATTTGAAAAATGGGAATGACTATGGTAATTCATAGGATTATTATGAGAATTCAAATGGTTTGCAATAAGGTGTTTATATTAATATTCGCTAAGTAACAAATAACAGCAGCTATCACAATTTCACCCTATGAGGGCATAGAACTGAAACATACTGACTGTACCCTGGAGAGGCAAGTGAGATCACAGCAGGGCGGGCACCTTCAGTCCTTGGTATCATCTTGAATTCCGAAGAACTTTTCATACTTGAGTTGTTCTTAGTTACCCCAAAAGCAGAGCCCAAGACAAGGAAGCAGGAGCGGGGTGCTGGATGAGAGGGAGATGCCCTCACTGGCATTTGCAAGGTTGCTGCTGTGGGTGACCTAGAGGTGTACAGAATTTTCAGAACTGTACTCTGCACAGGGCAGGGCCAGGCTTTGTCCACTGGCTCCCATGTCCCTCTGGTTGAGTGTTAAATTGGGAGGCATTAATGCTCCCTCTGGCCAGATGGGCTTGGTCAAGTGGAAGGGGCTTGGTACAAAAACCAGAGAGACAGGGATAGGTGTGAGGTAGACAGCCCCGTCTGCACCACCCAAGGGCCATGCTTTCATTTTTTCTAGATTCCTCTGCTGAGCTCCTCAGTGATGGCTGCATGAGCAGACAGGGTCTTACAGAAGACCTAAGAGTTGAGGAGAGCGTCTTCAAGGGATCCAGTAGGCGTGGTCCCTAAAAAAGCCCTGAGTGACAGCTTTCCAGTACTATCTAAGCACATACGTCTGTGAGTTCTCCTGTCAGTAAGCACCAAAGCTGTGGAGGACGAGTCAGCATTCATTCAGCATTTACTGTGTCTGGGTGTGTGTAACCCTCGTGAGGGTTACGATGTGAGGACTTCATTACAGTTCTTTATGGTGGGTCCACATTATTGTGGGGGAAAGCAGCGTCAGTCAAGTTGGACAACTTGCCAAAATCCACGTGAGTGGTGGAACTGGGATTCAAACAGAAGTCTGTGTGTGTGGGTGTGTGTGGGTGTGTGGATGTACTGTGTTTCAATTTGTAGTGTGTGTGTTTGTCTGCATACCTGTGTGTATGTGTGTGTCTAAGTGTATGTGTGTATGGTGTGTGTATGTGTCTGCTTGTATGGTTATATGTGTAAAGATCTATGTGTAGTGTGTATGAATGTGTCTATGTGGGATATATGTGTGTGTACATATGTGGTATGTGTGTCTGCGTGTGATTGCAGGTGTGTGTACCTGTGTGTCTAGGGTGTGCGTCTGACTGCCTGCCTATGCACGTGTGTATTTCTGTGTCTGTGGGCTGCCTGTGTCTCTGTATTCACATAGAGCCCAGACTCCTCCCCACATGTTCGTAGTGGCTCTCAAAGGTTGCCCACGCCATCAGAGGACACAACCCCCCCTTGCTTCCTCAGTTGGCTGAGGGGACAGCTTGGAGAAGTGTCATCAGGGCCGGCTGCAGCTGAGCCATCACTGGGGCTGCCCAGAGAGCCCCGGGTCACAAGCAAGACCAGGGCGTAGCAGGATGAAGACCAAAGAGGGCCTGACCGTGAGACCCCTTTTCCTGAGAGTGAAAAATGTGGGAACAGGATGGCGAGCCCCTTCCTTCTCCAACGGAGGGGAGCCTCACTCTGGCAAAGGAGGTTGCATACATTCTGAGGGCTGAGTTTGCAAAAACGTGGTTTGTATTTATAATATGAACCTTTCGTTATGTGTTGCTCTTTGTTTTTATTAAGCATTTAAAGCTGGCTTTGAAATGTCCGTTTACTATGGACGTCTTGTCTGAAAGGGCACAGCTCAGACCTGTAGGCTGGGTCACAGCCCGGTCCTTCGCAGACTGACTTGGGAGTGTTTGCTCAAGAGGAGTCAGGAATGGGAGTCCCGGTGGGACTCAAGCTTATGTCAGCCTGGTTTTGAGACTATTCTACATCTTAAAATATTATATATCTATATCTATATATATCTTCATGTTTAAAGGAATCGCATTTGACTCCTTTTAAAAAATTGTATTCTTCCTGGGCAGTTCATCTTTTGAATAATTCCCTTTGTGTCTTAAACTTATATAAAACAAATAGCCTTTACTCCTTAATTTATGTAGAATTTTTTATACTTAGAAGTTGATTTTTCCTGAAGTTTTATTTTGTTTGGAGTAGGTGGTTACATGGTTTAACTTTTCTAATTACAGGGCTGGGGGTGTAGCTCAGTGGTAGAGCTCAGCATGCGTAAGGCCTTGGATTCCATCCCCAGTACCTCCCTCCCGCCCCCCAAGATGCCACCAAGTATAACAAGGTTTAAACTGAGAATTCTCACTTCTCCACTGACCCAGTCCTTCCCACACTCAATTACTTTATTCCGTTTTTGTGGAATCCTCCTGTTGTTCCCATGTTAATCAGGGTTTTCTGGAGTCACAGAGTCAGAGAGAGGGAGATGCTGAGATTGATTTATTTTGTGGAATTGGCTCCTTTAATGGTGAGGATTGAGATGGGCAAATATGAACTCTTGAGGGCAGTCTGATGGGCTGGAGATTCAGGGAAGAGTCCAAGTTGCAGTTTTGAGTCTGAATTCTGCAGGACCGCAGCTGGGAAACTCAGGCAGGGTGTCTGTGTGTCTGTCTTCAGAGGAACTCTTTCTGCTTTGGGGAGCCTCAGTCTGGATTTTAAGGCCTTTAACTGACTGGATAAGACCCCTTGACACTGTAGAGGGTGATCTGCTCTATTCAGTCTACTTGTTATAGACACTGATCTTATCTAAAAAGTATCATAGACCAATGTTTGAACAAACAACTGGGTACCATAGCCTGGCCAAGCTGACACAGAAACATAACTTAGCTCTTTTATGAAAATGTAAGCCGATGAGAACATATATTCCCACTTTCTCCTCTTTCTTTAAGACAAATGAATATACTGTACTACTTTTCTTTTCCGATTTAAGAATACATTTGGAGAGCATTCTAAATCTGAAGCGAAGAGTTTCTGCATCCTTTTCTACCAGATCATAAAATATTCTTTACAGCTATAAAAATTTGAATAAATGTGATCACTTCAGAGCAAACACTTTTTCATGTCTAAACACATAAATGAAACATTTTTTAAAAAAGCAAACTTAAAAGCAAAATAAACTGGAAAAATATTTTCAACTCTGGTCATAGTTTCTACTCTGTAGACATTTATAAGAAAAAGACCACAGACAGTCAAAACAAAGATCTTTTGCAGAAGGGAAGGGGATGGAGGGATGGGGAGATAGGGCATGAAAAAATAATTAAGATGTGTTATGTACACGAACCAATTCCCTGTGTTGAATGTAATCATTATGTACTGCAAATATATACTAATAAAAATAGAAACAAAAAATGGACTTGGACATGGAGCTCATAGAAAAAGAGATATAAAGGACCTTAACTACATGAGAATAGTTGTGACCCTCTGCATGATAACCCAAGTTCTAATTAAAACAATACCAAGATGTCCAGTTCCCAAGATTATACAAAACCCCACAAGTTGGAGAACACAGTCATGTCATGAGGCTGTGTGGAAACAGACCATCTTACACTTTGCAAATAATGGTACCTCTCCAGGAGGATAATTTGGCAGAATTAAAACAATAGATTAATTCACACTCCTAAGAATCCTAGTTGTAGGCCTAGGTACCTATACCTGGGAAACGAGACCTCATTGGAGCATTGCATGTGATACAAAAGACTGAAAACAACCACAAGTCAAGGATAGAGAAAGCACGTGCCGAGCTGTGGTGTGTTCACAGTGGAATACCTGCAACTGCTTAGCAATTCTGCAGAACCGAATGCTTGGATCAGGATCTTAGAACTGATGGAACCGTGATATATGGGATATCTAGCAATCCCTTCCCCCATCTCCACCCATGTGTGCATCAAATCCTGCCATCTCTTCCTTAGGAAGTCACCTAGGGTCCAGCCCCTCTTCTCCTTCTTTATGATGGCCACCTCTTTGATTGCAGCCACCCTCCTACACCCTATGCAGCAGCCAGGATTAAGGCACCTTCTGTCCTTGTGGGAGTCTGGCTGCAATCCTCTGCATTGCTCAGAGGAGTCGGTGACTCTTCCTGTTGGTAGCAAAATGTTTATGTGGGCTTGAGGGTCTGATGCTCCTTTAAAGACACAAAATGATTCTGCTGACAAGTCTTTTGAATGCTTTTAATGACTTCTTGTCTTGTGTAGGGGAAAAAAAAATCAAGCTTTATTCTTTGCCCAAGCTGCCAACTTCATCCAGAGATGTCCTGTGCTCCAGCTCCTCTTTTAACAGTTTCTGGGGCTTTCCAAGGTTTATCTGTGTGTTTGAATGGGACCAGAGCCCAGGTGCTATCACCTCATCCACTGAAGTTCCCTGGACTCCCCAGGTGTCGCCTGTTTATTTCCTCCAAAGTATCTGACACAGACACACAAGATGCAGTCTTCACCTCCTGGATGCCCCGTGTCCTGCTCTCGCCTCCTGGAGTAGTGATGGCCAACCTTTTAGAACTTTCTGTGGTAACAGCCGGCTGTGTCATGCAGGTCACAGGTTCACCACCACTGTTCTTGCAGATGAGGATTCTCTCTGTGAGGCTCCTAGGATATGTGAGCCTGTGGTGCCCACTGGGGAAGGGACCAAAATTACATGTGGTGTAGACATTTTCCAACTTTCCTTGGAGCCACTGTGCTGAGCCCTGCAGACTGGTTCAGCTGCTAGACCTAAGTTCAGTCTCATAAAGTCTCCTGCCCTGCAGCTGAACTGTGGCAACAATACGGTGTCTTTATTGCCTGTTTTGTAAGTTGTTATGGATGATTAACTGACTTAATGAAAGAATGAGTGGAGATATTAACAAAGGTGCAACACATGAATGGACAAAGAAATAAACCAACATATTGATGAGGCCGAGGGAGTGAAACAGAAAATAGGAATTCTAGATTTTTAATTGCAGTTCTGCTGTAAGCTAGGAAAGCGCTGCACTCAGAAAGTGTTACTGGCTGGGCCCTCAGGGTCTCCTTGGCTTCTCCTTGGGAGCATTAGCACTGTTGTACTTTGCTCCCCAGGTTACTCACTGGAATGCGAGCCCCAGTTCTTAACATGCTACATGTCATAGTGGTTTGTTTTGTTTTGCCTTGCTTTGTGTTGTTTTGTTTTGTTGGTGCTTGGGATGGAACCCAGGGCCTCTCACATGCTAAGTGCATGCTCTACCTGTGAGCTACAGCCCCAGGGCTGATGATTCTTGGAGGGATTTTTAACCATCCACCCATCTCCCAAGCACACGCACGTGACTCCCTCAATCACACGGCTGTATCTTCATTATTGTCTATTTTTATATTTAGCACACCAGCAACATTGCAGGTAACCAGTGTTGGGTGGGAGATGATAATAGTTTTTCAGGGTAATTGATGATTTTATTTGTTTAAAAAAAATCACAGTGCCAGCAGCATGAGAACTTGAACCTCTGCAGGTAGCAGATGCCCTCACAGACTCTCCTAGCCTTGGCCTTGGGAGAATTCCAGTGCTTTTCCCAGTACTGGCCTTCCTCAGCTTCCCCAGCAAGGCTGTCAGTGTATTTGATCAGAGAAAACATCACGTTCTTCTGAAGGGTCTGGGCCCTCATGGGTCCTCTGTCCACTGCTGCCCTGCCACAAATCCATCTACTTCAGTGCTGTCATCTAGTCGCCCGGCCACCCTGCCCAGTTCCCTCCTGTGCCTCCCCATTGCCTGTAGAAGGAAAACCAGATTTGTTACCAAACAGGCACCTGACCAGCCTGCAGCGTGCTCTGTGTGGCGCTTTGTTTCAAGTCTTCACACACTGCCCATGCTGACCTCTTCTTGAAATGCTTCTTAGAGTCAGTCCACTTGGTCCTGCAGGACCCACTGAATCACAGTCCATGACCCCTTCGACCTGCACACCAGGCTGACTTCCTGAGGCATTTCTAAAACCTACTTTATATATTGGCTTGGACACAAGGTGGTTTTGCCCTCATTTGGCACAAGGTTGCAAAAGTCTGCCTGTTTTGCTGTCTTCCTTGGGATACCATGGTAGCATCAGATTGACAGACTTCTTAAGTGCAGTTTTATCTTGCAGCAACCTTGAAGCAATCTGTAAGAAAAAAACTGTGTTAAACTCTGGTGCTTAAAAAGAATCTTACATATCTTATCCTTATCCAAAATCTGATCTGGGGCTATACCCAGCTAGAAAACCAGAATGCAATAAAGTGCAATAAAATACAATCTTTTATGCCAAAAATACTGATCTTGTGGATCCCTCTGAAGGTGAGGGTGAAGAGAAGGCCATGGCTGGTGACATCAGGTAATGTCAAAGGTGACACCATGCCTGTCGTGTTTCCTTCTCGTGTACCACGGGGACTGCGTTTTACAAAGCAGTTTATTAAACGGTAACATTTTCGTATGTTAATGAATGACATTATAGTGATGAGATTACATGCCTTACAGTGACAGTTCTTTATATTTGAAAATCTTCCTAATTAGACATCTTCCTCTGCAAGTCAAAAGATGTAATTTATCTTGAAGTTATGCATAAATTGGAGCACTGCTGGGTGCCACTGCCGTTGTCATTAAAACATTATTTGGCAAATTAAAGCTGTGTTTAGTTCAGATCTAATGATTGAAATATTATTGTGACAGCTAGCAGAAGAAGGGCTGAGCATGTTAGAGTAAGTGGATTCCCTTTCTGTCTTCCTTTGAGAGCTCAACCCCACGTCCCCAAACTGTGTGACCGCCCCAGAAAAGCAGGACACTTGGATGGGCTGTCATATCCCATGGTGTCTGTCCTCATGGAGACCTAGTGTTAGTTTTCCTTCTGGGTTTTCCCCATGCTGAGAACCTCTTGGCAGTCCTCGGTGCGCAGGCCTTGCCCCTCGCATCAGCACTGGAGCTGCATGGAGCCCCTGGACCGCAGGCGAGGGCTCCTCTGCTGGCCGCACCATGGCAGGGCTGGGCTGAGTCAGACCTCGGCCTCCAGTCCCGAGGCTTCTGCGGGTGACGGGCTGACAGCGGAGCTGGTGGATTAGGAACACCGGGCACATCCTGCGGGTGGTGCTGGCCGTGCTCTGGGGCAGCAGAAGCACACACACATGGACCCAGCTACTCCAGTGTTCCCGTGTTCCCATATGTAAAGGGGTGGGCCTGGCACAGGCTCCAAGGCAAGGGTGCAGTCATCTGAAAAGTTGGAACTGAGTTGGGTGTACTGTTTGCTGGGAATCAATAAATCATATTGTTACAGGAAACTGAGTTAGACAGAAATATTATAGGCAGTCAGACAGGGCTAGGCCCTCAAAGGAGCTGGCACAGAGGACCAGATATCTCGTGACCTTGGAAGAGACACACACCTCTTGCCGTGGGCCAGATCTCAAGACAGAAGGCAAAACAAATGCACCCACACCCTAAGTATAAGCATTAGGGATTAGGAATGGATCATCTTGAGAAGCCAGGAATTACCATCCCAATCCGCTAATCCGTAAGAATGTTCACTTACTACGTGACTTGCTTCCCCATTTGTCTTTGATTTGGTCAATTTTACCTAAACAATTAATCTTACTGGTTGGCCACAGTTCTGTCCCACCTCAAGCCCATCTGCCTTGAGAGTTCCCAGTTTTCCCCATGGTTTTACTCTATAAAAGTCACTTGAAAAGACAGAGTCTTTGGCAACCCACTCGGGACCCCTTCTGTCTCTCTCTCAGACAGAAGCTTTCTTTCTCTCAATAAGTATTTCTGTTCTTAACCTCCGTTGTTCCTAAAATTCATTCTTCGATTTTAGAGAACTCAAACTCATGCTGGACATATAGTAGGTTGGGAGTTTCATTCCCCTATATCATTTGGAGGTCTGGGATTGTTTTTCCTATATCAATATTATGACCTGAAATGTAAATTATTTTGCCTTCCTCAGTTGTTTTACTTGGGAAAAAATGGTATTTCAAAAAACCTTACTTTATAAAAGAAAAGGCCGTAACATTTTTTAATAAAGGAAAACCAGTTGCCTCCTGTCCCTCTGCATACTGGAACAGATGACTAAGGATCATCAATTGGATGGTTGGGCAAAAGAGACAGGAGCTCGGAACCCTAAGTCTGGCTGTGAATCAGGGGCCACCTGTGTTATGGGTGGTTGAGGCGACGGAGCTGCCAGTTCCACGACGCCCGGTGCCACCCCTCCGGGAAGGGCGGCTCTCAGTGCTCTGTGCGCCTCTGCACTGGTCAGCCCAGGCTCACCTGATTTCTTGGTCTCACCTGACTACTCTGTCCACCCTTCCCCGTGGCATGAGTTCTTCTCACTGTGTAGACAGCCCTATGCTCTTGGCTTTGGTGCCACCTTTCCCACATATCAGTGGAATTCCTTGCAAAGAAAAAAAAAGTAGGAATAATCACCCACTAGACGATAAGAGATAAAGATTTTATCAAAGTCAATCTTTAGCCGGGGGGTGGTGGTGCACACCTTTAATCCCAGCACTCGAGAGGCTGAGGAAGGAGGATCGTTGTGAGTTTGAGATCAGCCTGGGCTACAAAGTGAGTTCAAGGCCAGCCTGAACTGCATAGTGAGACCCTGTCTCAAAAAATAGGGCCAGGGATTTGACTCAGTGGCCTAAGCACCTGCCTGGCAGGTGCAAGGTTGTGAGTTTGATCCCTGGTACCAAAAAAAAAAAAAAAAAAAAGACAAAGTGAGTTTTTTCAAAGAGAATGATTTTATCAAAGTCATTGCACCTAAGAAGTATCACATCATACTGTTTGACAGCACACATTCTGGGTTACCTAGGTGAGAGCCCCACCTTTACCCCCTATCACTTTGGTGTCAGAAGGAAATCAGTAGTCTCTCTGTGCCTCTTTCGCTTCTGTGACCTGAGCTTATACCTCACGGGTAGTTGTGAGTACCGAGTGGTATAATGTCCATAAAGAGCTCGGCCAGGCTTGGCATGTAGTAAGTCTTCAGCGATGCTAAACTATATTAGTCTTTGTTATTAGCTTATTTCCTCGTGGGGTTGATCTCAAAGTCTGTGCGTTCAGCCACAGAGAATGTGGACCCTGTCCTCTTTGGCTAAATGTGCTAGGAATTTATCACCAACCCCTTAATGTAATGGTCTCAATGTAAAGAGTCCAAGAGTAAGGGGAAGTCCACAGAAAAAGGCAGCGTCTCACCCTACTCAGTCACCCTCCTGGGCTAGCTGAGGAGGAGGTTTGCGAATCTCCACCCACACAAATCTCCACATTCTCACACACAGATCTGCAGAGAGGGTTTTCTGGCTCTTGATTTTTAAGTGGAAATGGATTTATACCGTACAGAGTACTCTGCGGCTTGATTCTTTAGCATAGCATCTGCCTGTTCATCCACATCAGTCAATGGGATCTAAGCCAATCTTTTTTTTTTTTAATAGCTGCGTACCACTCTTCTTCAAAGGCTGCAGGAAATTCATAATCTCAGAATAATTTCCCTTGCTACACGTAAACTAAAAAGTGTTATTTTCCTAACAAAACTTCCTTTCAAGCAAGCAAACAAACCAACAGCCTCAGAACTGACCGTCCCGCCTGTTTGCAGGGAATCTGTGGGAAGAGGGCTGTAGGAAACCCACCCAGACGCTGGGGTGGAGCGAGAGTAAGAAGAGCGGAGATGGGTGTGGAGCACAGAGGGAAGGACCCCCCATTGCTGGGTGTGTAGCACAGAGGGAAGGACCCCCCATTGCTGTGGGATGGGGACTTCAGGTTGGCCCCGCCCAGCTGACATCTAGTAGATGGGAAGCAGCTGTGGGACCGGGGAGAGCTGCTGTCCTTTTCTGCTGACATGGGAATGACCAGGCTTGACATGAGGCTTCCAGGAGATGGTGCAGGTGTGTGCGTGGGACGGTGAGCCTCGCGGGTAGATCCAGGTCACTCTTGGTACTTGTTTACTTTTTCACATGTATTGAGCCAGCAGACGTTTGGGCTATTTCTCGGAAGGAACGTATGAGAGACAGCTCTCTGGGCTTGTGCGGGGCTGTTTTGCCTCAGCTGATGCCACGACAGGTGACCCCCGGCTGCTGCAGATGACCGCTGGACCTGCCAAGTCAAAAGAACCCATGCATCTGGGGCCTTGAGTCTCGTTTTCTCTGGCATATCTGATGCCTCCTTGAAATTAGAGCCATGAAGCCCATAAATGACCTCAGAGGTTCTTTTTTTCAACTTTATATTTTTTATTAGTACACATTTGTCATATATATTGATCACATTCATCTAGGAAATTTGTTCCTGTACATGATACATCTAATATATCTTGATTCTTCTTTTTTACCGTCCCCCTCCCCTCTCTTCAACTCTTCTTCGCCTACCCAGTGAGAAAAGCTTTTTATCCATTTTTCCCCTTCTATTCTCTTTTGTCCTTTTCTCTTCCTTGTCTCCCTACCCTTCTAGTCTTCATTTTCACTGATGTTTCTGAGTGCTGCTGGGACTGCATTGCAGTAGTGTTTTTCTTCCACCCTGTCTCAGTTTCCCTGTGATTGGGCAGCTGTCAGGAAGTATGAACATGAGACGCGGGTCTTACTGGGTAATGCCACAGCACGAGATGTGGTTTGGCAGAGATCATGCAGGCCTTTGTAGCGGGAAGATGTATTAATCGCACTTACTTGTTAAAAAGCATCTCTAATGGAATTTCAATTACACTGTAGCCTTCAGATAAACCCACCTGACTCTGCCGAAGTCCAGAAAGAAAAACTTATTTCACAGAAAGGCAGCTCTGCTTATCAGTTGCTGCAAGATAAACTGCAGTTTAGTGATGTTAAACAACCTCTTTCCATCATATTCGTGATTTTGCGAGGGAAGAATCTAGGCAAGGCACAGGTGAGATGTCTTACCCGTGGTCGGAGCCCTCGCAGAGCACTAGAGATGGCTGTGATGTCAAGGCGGTGGCCACGTGTTTGGGATGTGGGTTCTGGGTGTGGACTGGACTCGCTGCTTCTCCATGTCATGTCTGCTGCACTCACATACTTGTGCCCAGCCTGGGATGCCACCTTTCTCTTTTTGTGTGGCCTCTCCGTGTGGCTGCTTGTGGTGGTCGTACTTGTTACATGGTGGCTGGCTTTTCCGTTCTAAGAGGCATGGGCAGAAGCTGCAGGAGTTCTTTTCTCAAAGTTTGTTTATTCATTTTTTATCAGTCCATGTTTGCAGGACATAATTACTACATTTAGCATGGGGAGTTAGTGATGTATATAACAAACCTTAATTCTTTTTACATCCCCTTTCCTGCCTCCACCTCCATTTTTTTGGTCACCTTCCTGTTTGCAAAAGACCTGACTCATCTTCCTGTGTCTCAGGTTCCACTTCTGTCACGTTCGTTTGACCAAGCCACAAAGGCTGGCCCATGTGCCAGGGGTCAGGAGTTAAATCACATCACTCAGTGGGAGGAGACGCTGTCTGTGATGTACTACAAAAGTTTCCTTTTAAATTCCAGCATTAAATTATCTTAATACAGTCAGTTGAAATTCAACATAATGTCCTATTTTAATATTTAATATTTTGTTCAAATGTTTAACATAATATCAGAGACTTTCATCCTAGCTGTTGGGATTCTCAAACTATAGAAACATGCCTTTCAGAATTAAAAGGTAGGAGAAAAGAAATTGCTGTAGAATTCTTACCATCTTGAGAAACCCTGCTGCACATTTGGGACAAAGCACTCTGCCTCCAGTGAGTTGTGTAAATCTCCAAGCTCGTTAGTAAGAATCATTTGGTCTCCAGTTGAACATCTGGGGTCCCCGTGAGTAACGGACAGTCACCTTGATGTATGACAACCGTCTCCTCCAGCCCTTCAGCACATGTTCCTTGGTGGGTTGCTGTACCCCAGGGAAGATGCTGGAGCATCCGTGTAAAACCAGAGCTGACATAACGGGTTAGATTAGTTTGCTGGGGCTCCCTGACAGGACACCACAGGGCAGCTTACACAGGGAAACTTACGACCTTGCAGTTCTGGGGCTCCTTTCCTTCTGGAGTTCCTGGGGGAGATTCTAATCCAGACTTCTCTCCTAGCTTCTGGCAGTTTGCTGGCAATCTTTAGCACTCCTTGACACATCGAAGCGTCACTCTGGTCTCTCCATGCTCATGTGACACTCTCCCTTTGTGCGTATCTCTTTGTCCCAATCCCTTCTTTTTATAAGGACAGAGTTATATTGAATTAGAGGCCCACCCTACTCCACTGTGACCTCTTATTAGTGAATACTATTTGCAATGGCACCATTTCCAAATAAGATTCTCATCTGAGGTACTGGGAATTATTGCATCGATGTATGAATTTTGAGGGGGACACAATTCAAGCCATAACACAGAATGATCTCTGAAAATTATGAACTTTTATATTTCCTTGGGGGAATAAAATACAGTAGAGATAAAGCCATGGGAAACTGTGTCAGTAAAAGGAATACAAATCAGGAAAGAGGGGGTTCAAGCTGGGAGGAATAGAGTCACACTTTGGCTCATTGCCACATGACCCTCGAGGCTGACCACCTGGACGAACATGCATGCCCATGTCATCTCGATGAGGCAGGAAGTGTTCTCTGAGGAGGTGGTTCATCCTGCTGGGCTGCATGGCAGGGCAGGGGTTAGATGTCTCAGGATAGCTGGCCGCGCTGTCCCCAGCACAGTGCTCTGTTGACAGTGACCCCTAACTTTTTCTGGGAGTTAATGCATTTCTCAGGCACCTCACTGGCCCTTTGTGAACCACTTTTCTCAGCTCAGAGGTCAGAGCCGACATTATATTTGTATTCTTTGCTTATTGTGGGTTTACAAAAAATGGGTAATTGCTATTTAATTTAAATTGTCTTCTTAAGTATTTATACAGTGACATTCCTGGCCTTTCAAAGTTTTTCTTAATTGTTTTTATTATTTTACTTAATTAAAACTTTGTAAGTGTGCCTAGTCATAGCGTGCAGTGTGACATTTTTCAACACACATGTTCAAGGTCCAGTGATCAGATCGGGGCAACTTGATCGGGGCACCTCGAACATTTATCATTTCTTTGCATTGGAGGCACCCCAAAATCCTCTCTAACAGCTCTTTTTAAATGCTCTTAATTGCTGTCATCCATAGTTACCCTGTTGTTCTGGAGAATATGAGGGGTTAGTCCAGCTGGCCCTCTGTCCATCGTTCATCCTTCTTCGTATTTCTGCCTGGTAATCGCTCTCTACCCTGGAATTCTATCAACTATTTTTAATACACAAGTTATATAATCATATGAATTATATAGAATACTGGGTTTCATTGTGACATTTTCATAGGTGCCTGTAACATACGTTGATTATACCCTCTTCTATTACTCTTACCTTCCCCTTCTCTAACTCTTCCTCTTTGCTTAGTATTCTTCCTTCATGTCTTCTGTTTTTCAGTTATTTTCTAGACTCCATATATGAGAGAAAACATGACATGCTTGTCTCTCTGAGCACGGCTTATGTTGCTTAATGTGATGACTCCCAGTTCTATCTGTTTTCCTGCAGATGTCAAGATTTCATTGCTTGTGGTTGAACATTACACTATTTTATATAAATATATACTACATTGTCTTTAACCACCCATCTGTTGACAGGCACCTTTTGTAATTTGACTATTGTAAACTGTGCTGGGGTAAATATGGGTATGTAGATATCTCAATAGTATGTTTTTGTAGTGAATTGACAATTGGTAGGCAACTTGTAGCACCCAGCTGAACTGAATCAGTGTGGTGCCGGGTGTGGAGGGCCCACCTGAGGATTGTTGTCAACAATGTAAGAAGGGAGACCTGGAGAGGAAGAAGTGGTGGTGTTGTTGGTTCTTCTGTTGCTGTGGGTTCTCCTGGAAGAACTTGCTGAGCTTCTTTCCTGATACGAACTTGACTGTTCTCATCGTCAGAGGAGCTTGGGATCTTGCTGTCACTGTGGTTCACTTTGGGAGAGCTCCGGTCCTTACTTTGAGCATCACTTCCTGGCTCCAGGGGGGAAGATGGTTTGCTGTCCATTCTCCTGGAGAAAGCTGTGGCACTGGCATCCCAATATGAACTCGGCTGTTCTCATCAGCGGAGGAGCTTGGGACCTCGCTTTTACTCAGGATGGCTGGGGTCCTTTTTGGTGGAACTTTGGTCTTTATCTTGAGTATTGCTTCCTGGATCCAGTGCAGAGCCCTCAGCCTACTGGCACAGATCCTTCGCCCAGTTGGTGCAGACTTTATAGCTTCCACTGCTGACCTTGGCACTTCCCAGTGCAGGCCCGTGAAACAGACTTGCATGAGGCACTAGCATGAGCTCCAGGTTTTCAGCTGAACTAGTGCAGGACATTGCCATGGAATTCAGGCCCTCAGCTGAATTCTTTGGCTCTTTAGTGTGTGGACAGATTTCCTGCACTTTTTTTGTGTTTGACTCTTTCAGTGACTATTATAAAATAATTCTATAAATTTTGTGTCCTGTATTAAATTGTTTTCCTTGCAAACCCTGAATACAGCAGCTTACTTTAATTCCATGGGCCGCATGTGGAGGAGTGGTAGTGATGGGTCGTATAATAGCTCAATTTCTAGCTTTTCGAGGAACATGCATACTGGCTTCCATAGGGCTGCACTAATTTACATTCCCACTAACAGTATATGGTATAGATTCCTTTCTCCCCACATTCTCCTCAACATTTATTATTATTTTAAAAATTTTATTGGTACTCTTTTGATGTACATATTAGTCATATTCATCAAAGGGAATTTGTATCTGTGCATCATATATCTCAATTCTTCTTCTTTTCCCTGTCCTTCCTGCTTTCCTAAGACCACATCCACAGTTGTGTTTTAACGCCTCTCTTCAAGTTTTCCAGCTTTACTCAGTTGCTCAGTGCTTTTTCAGCATGTTTTCTAAGGGGCACTTAATGAACCTTCTCCCTAATTTCTAGCAGTGAACTGTGTCTACCCTCTCTGTGCACCACTTTTGAAGGACTTGTGCCTAAAAGTTTTTAGGAAAATAAAACGGGTGTAACATTTTTTATTAAAAGAAAACAGCATGCTTAGTTTTCATAGATGGTAGATAACTACAGCATCATTGCATGTAGTTTGGTTATTAGCAGTCTTGCTTCTTAGTCTGTTACTTATTTATCATAGCACACAGGCTGAAAAGAAACTCAGGAGACCGCCTCATCTATCACCTTCCCTTTAGGAAAAAATTCTCCCTTAAAGCTTTTTAACCAAAAGAGAATTTATTCCTTTTTCTTCTTATTTTAAAATATTCAGTAATCAACTTGCATTGGAAGCAACTCATAAATAAGCAGCATAAATAATTGAGTGTCAGTGGCCTAAAAGTAATCTCAGATTTTGCATTTTAAATCCGGTATTTACATATAAAATTGCGGCTATAGAATTACATTGGAGTCATGATCTCATAATTTTGTGCTCTGAATTTTAATTCCCTTTGGAATTTCCTATTTTCAGTTATTTCTTTGAGGATAAAATGAGAAATTCAACAGTTTTCTTCACCCTCCTGCATGAGCTGGTATTGGTGTCAATTTTATGAAGGGACATTTTCTTTCAATTTTCAGTAGTTTTGCCCTAGTGTACTTGAAGTATTGGCATGTATTATGGCTGTGTTAGTGCCATTCAGAGGCTTGTCTTCCTTCCCTTAATTCTTATAGAAAAGCAGCTAACAGTATTGGAGAAGTTTGTTCTTGAATTCTTCCTCTTAACCTTTCCGCAGGTCCATCACCAAAGCAGGTCAGGTAGATGAACACTAAAGGTGTGATGGGGAGAAAAACAGATTCTTGGTCTGTCAGGTGCCTTGCTTTCCCCTGAGAAGCCTGGACAACCAGCCCTGGGGGTCTCTGAGCTTTAGTGCTTTATTTCTTGGTTTGGTTAGAGTTGGCATGGGAGGAAGGTAAAGGTGTAGCTCCTCTTACCAGAGCCCTTCAGCTTGCATTCTTGGCTTTCTAATGATCATGCTGTAATTGATGGGTATGGTGCACCAATCTTTATGTCATATGCACACATTCATGGAGGTATTGAGATGTCACTGGGGCACCTTCTAATTATGCCATTTGTATGTAGAAAGATGAACCTGTCATTTGAAACTGCACTGGAAAGCTGACTTTTGAAGATGTGAGAGAAAGGAGACAAAAGATGCATATTTTGAGCACCAGAGCCAAGAATTCACCTAAGTTTCCTAGGGACCAGGCAGGTTTTGTGACCCGAATCCCTGTCTCCTTCTGGTCTGTACTGTGGCCTTCCTCACGGTGCAGCGTGAGGGCTGGTGCCAGCCCATCTGGCAGTCCCCACCGGGTCTTTCATGTGTGCTCTTCCCTCCTCCTGGCAGGCCTGCTGTCCAGCAGTGCAGACGCCAGCTAATGACCATCAGTCCCGCTGCCTGCTGAAAAGTCCCCCTCTTTGGCACTTCTGAAAATCATCCTCTAAAATTTTTCCTGTCTACAGATCAAACAGGCAAACATGAGACTCCATCCCCTCAGCCTAAAACTCATACCGTGTGTAAGTTAATTTGATCCAGGGATTGAATCCAGGGCAGCAGCAGCTCATCAGCATGCCCCAGGTGTTGTGGGGACCCAACCCCTGCTTGGCCCCAGGGATTCTGAAGCAGCCAGCATCTGCTTGTTTATAAAAGCGGCTTACAAAGTGAGGCAGGCTATGGCTGTCTGAGATATATATGCTTCATGATTACTGTACAGATTTTTAAAATACATTTCATCTTTTGGAACAGTTACAGATGTATTGAAAAATTTAGAAGACAGTATGAAGAATCCCCATAGTTTCCTATCATGCTTGCATTAATATAGTACATTTATTAAAATTAATGAGCTAGCATTGGTATGTTATTATTAATTAAAGTCTGTACTTCATACAAATTTCTTTAGTTTTTACCCGAGGTCCCTTTTCTGTTCTAGGATTCTATATCCTTGATTCTATGTTACAGTGAGTCATCGTGTTTCCTCAGGCCCTTCTTGGCCACGCCTTTTTCCTAGCTTTTGATGGCCTTCACAATTTTGAGGATTTCTGCTCAGGTATTTTGTAGGATTCCCTCTATTGAGATTTGTCTGATAGTCTTGTGATTAGACTGGGTTTGGAGGAAGACCACAGAGATAAAGTGTCATTCCTGTCACATCAAGGGTACATAATGTCACACAGATTTATCATTGTTGACCTTGACCTTGGTCACCTGGCTGTGGGAATGATTGCCAGGTTTGTTCACACAAAGTTATCATTTTCTTCTCATTTCCATAATGTGCTTTTGGGAAGGATATCACTATGTGTTAGCCCACACTTAAGGAAAGGAAAATTATGTTTCTCCCATTTGATGGTGGAGTATCTTCATAAATCATTTCAGATTCCTCTGCTTAGGAGGTTTCTCTTTTCCCCAGCACTTGTTTCTGTTTTTATTAAATCATTTATTTACATAAATATAGATTTGTGGAAATTTATTTTATATTTTTGGTTATAATTCAATGCTACTCTTATTCATTATATTGATAAAATTATTATATTGGTAAAATTATTTTGAATACATTGATTTATTATTGTTGATAAAATGAAGTTGGCACACCTCCATAATGGTGAGGTTAATATTTTTTGACACTTCTTTACTTCTTGTCACTAAAAATGCTCCTGTCTCATCTTATGTTTCCTGCCGCAGTTCATGGGTAAATCGGTCTTTTCTCTAAAGACCTGGGGTTCCTTTTATTAGGGAGCAATACTAAAAACCAAACTCTGGGTGCTGGATATGCTCCTTACTCCTAGGTTTCTTTGCTTCTGGTTCCTCTCTGTTGATAATATACACAGATACATACCCAATATATTCTCCACACACTGATAATTTTAACTGTAACCACCTATATCTATATAAAGCTAAAAGAAAGCTTACAGTGATTCTTTCAATGCTAATCATAAAGACCAGTGGATCATTCCAGCCTCTTCCCTTAGTTTGCATTCCAGTAGTGGAAAACTGGCCCTACCCAATGTCTGCTTTCCGTTTACTCAACTGTTCGATTCCAGGGTACTTATGGGGTGACCCCACTTGCTAAGCAGTACCCTCAGCTGAGAGATGGCATTGCCAGCTAGAGTTCAGTGCTGATGCACAGTTTCTCCTGCCTTTAGTTTTACCGACTGTACTCGTCTTCAGAGTCGCTTAGGTTAGCATATTCTGCCCCTCACCCCATGCCTTTCAGTGAGGTCGTTTCCATATGTTTGTAATACTGTTCAATTGTTCTGTCCCAGCTTTTACTTCATCTTGGGACCCTCTGTCCTCCTAAATACTTTTTAAAAATTTGTAAACATTCAGACTGTGCTGTACCGATCAATGGTTTGATAAATGCATAGCGTCATGTGGTGACTCTTTCCATAGGAGTAGCATCACCGCTCTGCAAAATCTCACCCACCTCACTGACTCAGCCCTTCCTCCCCTACAGACTCCTGGTGGGCCAGTTGTATTTTACTGTGTCTACAGTTTTGCCTTGTCCCCAGTGTCCTGCCCAGGCTTCTTTCACCTAGCGTATTTAAGAGTCATCCATGTTGTTGTGTTGCTTGAACGTTTTTTTTTTTTTTTTGTCTTATTACAAATAACATTCCATTGTGTATCTATGTGTTCCTTTTTAGCATTTCAGTTATACTCCTTTTACAAATTATTGTAGTGGTTGCCCTAGAGTTTTCAATATGCATTTTTAACTAACCTGCATTAAATAAAGGTATACTTCAAGTAACAATATACTGTACTGCATCTAGTAGAAATATTGTGTAACAGATTTTTCCTAATTTCGGTCTTCCATCCAATGACACTGCTGTCATTCATTGCATTTAAACATACGCTATAATCATTAGATATATTTTTATTGCTTTAATCAGTTATTTTTAAAATAATTAAATAAAAAATCTTTTACTTTCATTTATTCCTTCTTTGAAAGCTCTTCTTTGGTGTAGATCTTAGTTTCTGATCTATTTCATTTTCTTTCTCCCTGAAGAGCTCTACTTTTAACATCTTTGTAGGCTGTTGGTGATGTTTCTCTCCATTTTTGTGTGTCACAGAAAACCTTTGTCTCTCCTTCAGTTTTGAAGGTAAGTTTTGCTGGGTATAGAATTTTAGGTTAATGAGATGTTTTTCTTTCATTTCTTTAAATATTCATTCCATTTTCTTCATGGTTTTTATTTTATTTTATGGCTATTTGTTTTAATTTGTGTAGTTTTTATTTTCTGACACAAGTTTACACTATCATGTCCAGATGGCTGCTGAATTTCTGGATTCCAGTGACCCCCTCAGAGGCCTCCTGAATCATTGGCACTACAGGCACACACTTCTGCACCAGCTATTTCATGCTTGTGTTTTGATGAAAAGATAAATTTTAGTTTTGCTCCTCTATAGGTAAGATTCCTTGCCCTGGCTTACGTCCATTTTTCTCTTAATCTAGTTTTCTGCTGTTTGAATACAGTATGCCTCAGTATAGATTTTTAGGGGTACTTACTCTGCTTTGGTTCTTTGAGCTTCTTTGATCTGTGGTTTGGGGTCTGTCTGAAAAGTTATCAGTCACAGTTGAATTGGTTTTGTAAATTTATCACTCATTATTTCTTCAGGTATTGTTTGTTTCCATTTTCTTTCTTTGTCCTTTTGAAATTCTTGTTATATATGTTAGATCTTTTGGAGATTTACCACTATTATGGATTAAAAACTGGTGGTCAACTTAACACCAGCTGAATTAAATTGGTATGGTGCAGAGTGTAGTTGGCCCGCCTGAGAAAAGTTGCCAGCATAAACAGAGACGTGGAGAAGAAGGGCGGTGTGTTGTGGGTTCTCCTAAGTGTTGCTGTTTCGAGGCGTTGGTTCTCCCGGAGAAGCTTGTCGTGCTGGCTTCCCCAATATGGATTCGGCCATTATCATCAGAGGAGCTCGGGACCTCGTCACTGAGAATGGCTGTGGTTGACTTTGGGGGAGCTCTGCTCCTTGCATTGAGCATCGCTTCCTGGCTCCAGAGGGGAAGATGTGTACTGGAGAAACTGTCACGCTGGGCTTCCTAACCTGTTCTCAACTGTTCTCATCATCAGAGGAGCTCGAGACCTCACTGTTGCTGAGGATGGCTGTGATGCTTTTCAGAGCAGCTCTGGTCCTTATTTTGAGTGTGACTTCTCGGCTCCAGTGTAGAACCCTCAACCTACTGGCACAGCTCCTTCACCCCGCTGGCATAGACTTTCTAGCTTCCACTGCTGACCTTTGGCCTTCCCAGCGCAGATCTGTAAAACACACTGGCATGAGTCCTTATTGTGGGGTCTTAGATTTCCAGTTGGATTTGTGGGAGGTATTGTCATGGGCTCTGGGTCTTCAGCTGTACTCATGCAGGACATTGCTGTGGGATCCAGGCCCTTGGCTGAATGGTCTGGGTCTTAGTGTTGTGGACAGATTTTGCTGCACTTTCTTGTGTTTAACTCTGAGTGATCATCATAAAGCAGTATTATAAATTCTGTGTCCTGTATGCAATTGCTCTTCTTGTAACCCCTGACTACAACAACCACTATTCCTGGATTTTTTTTATTTTTCTCTTTCTTTTTTTCTGTCTGTCTGTCTTTTCTTTTCTTTTCTTTTCTTTTCTTTTCTTTTCTTTTTTCTTTCTTTCTTTCTTTCTTTCTTTCTTTCTTTCTTTCTTTCCTTCCTTCTTTGTTTCTTTGTTTCTTTTTTTGAGACAGGGTGTCTCTATGTAGTCCAAGCTAGCCTTGAACTCACTAGGTAGCCTGGGCTGGCCTCAGACTTAGGGCAATCCTCCTGCCGCAGCCTCTCGAGTGCTGGGATTACAGGCATGGGCCACCACACTCAGCCTTTATTTTGCTTTTTGTTTCTTAGCCTTTTCTGCATGTTAGTTGGAACATTTTTGTGAACTTATCTTTACACTCGTTATTTCTTTCTTTATATGTGTCAAGTCTACTGATGAACCCTCAAGGATATTCATTTTTATTACAGTGCTTTCATTCCTAGCATTTCCTTTGATTTTTTTCTCAAACATTCTCTCTCTCTGCTCATATTCCCTTTCTGTTTTTCCATATTGTTCATTGTTGTATTATAGCCCTTCATGTATTCATCATACTTGTTTTAAATACTCTAGTTAATAACTCCAAAATCTCTGCTGTAGCTAAGAAGTTTGGTTCTATTGCTTTCTTTGTTTTTTTTTTTTTTGGATTATTTTTTTCCTTGTCTTTTAGTATGCCCTGTAATTTTTTCACTGAAAACCAAACATACTGCATTACATAATAAAAACTGAGATATATAGGCCTTAAGTGTGAAGTTTTATGTTCCTGTTGCTGGGGTTTGGGTTCTGTGCCAGAGGCTTCAAATTTATCGTTTCGCTTGTTTTCATCCCATCTGTTGTCTGTGGATTTCCTTAAGAACTCACATCCTGCATAATTTTCAACTGCAATTCATTGTGATTATACCAGCGCCCTGTTGGTGTGTAGGAAGTCCTGTGTGTGATGTGATACAAGCTGACTGTTAAGTTTAAATCTTTGGGTGGACCTTTGAACTGGCTCTTTGCACTGTTTTTTAGACTTCTGTTCGCCTTAAAATGGGGCAGGAAGGCTATGGAGACATGGAGACCAGAAAATGTCCTTACCCCAGATGGGAGAGGGTTCCGGTAAAGTCTTTTTGCCCTGGAGAAGAGACCTGTGATACGCAAAAGACTTTGTTCATATTTCACTAAAATTAGCCATCCTTCCTGTGCTGTATCCATCAGGTGATCTTCTTTAGCTCTTAACCATGAGAACTGGGTAGCATTTTTAGAGATAAAACACACTAAAGAGGCGGGGTGGGGGGAGAGTGGTTTCCCCTAAGACCTCAGAGGCAGCTCCCTTTCAGGCCATTGCATAATCCGCCTCAAGCAAGTCATTAAAATTAGCATTCTGAGGACTTCTTCCTGTTTGTGGCTCCCACAGCTTCTCCAGGTGAGCAGGTCTTGGCTGGAATTTTCTGGATCTGCCTATCTGCAGATTTCCAGGTGGCCGTTTGTCCTGCAACCCTAGTTCCCTGACGAATCCAAAGAAAGTCATTGATCTCCAATTCTATTGAGCTTTTTTCTTATTGTAAGGATGAGAATGACAACTTTCAAGATCTTTATATGCCAGAGTTGAATCTGGATATCACTGTTTGTATTTAAAATTTTAATGTGTTACTCTAGATGACTGTCTTGCCAGTGGCTTGTGTGTTGGAAATCTGGGAATTTGCACTTCTGTCTTCTAGAGGACCCATATGCTCTGCTGGTGGGTGGATGGGCAAATGTTAGGTTCAGTAGTTGGAGAATCAGAGACCTTCTCAACAATCTCGGTTCTCCTGGCTCATTCAACCTAAATTTCCTTGAGAAGAGAGTCTTGAGCTTCTCGCTCTAAAAGACAGATCAGTGCTTTAAAGGAGGGGCCTGGCTTAGATTTTCTTCCTCTCTTCGCTGTTTTCTAGTGTGAAAGTCCAAAAGTTGATGAAACTTGGATGACTTCATTATTCCATTGGAAATGAAATAAACATTCACTGTTTTCTCCTTGGCAGTACCTGTGGCAGCAGTAAGTGTCCCTCAGCACCTTCTCTCCAGGCTCTGGTAAATTTAAGTGTACAGTGGCAGATGCCAAAATGAGATAGAGTTGCTTTTCATAGTTTTGTTTTGAATGCAGTAGGTATTTTAGGTTACACACAATTAAAATCTAGACTTTACTTTTATACATGACTTCGCACAAATTATGTTTGTGTTTGGTCTCAGTTTGGTATGGGAAGGGGTCTGTAGCACTAGATGTCTGTGAAGACAGAGGGCATTCAGTTTGCAGAACTTGGTTACCACCTAATGTTTAGCGGTTTGCATCTGTCTGTTGCATTACACCAACTGATTGATTTCTTCATTTGTACCGTGAGAATCTGCCATCAACACACAAACAGCGTTCTAGAGACAAGGAAGACTTACATCTGAAATCAGGACATTTCAATGGACCTATTACTTTGCTCACTGTGGAAGCCAGCTCTGGGTGGGCATCCAGTAAACACAGCACCTGCTGTCTGATGAGTGCCGCTGTGGGTGAGGTCATGCTGTTTCAAAATTACCAGAGATGCCCCAGTGCAAAATCCACACCTGGACCACTCACCTTGAGAGAAGGCTTCATGTGGGCACCAGTTTATTCATCTGACCTTGACCTCATGCTTTGTTCTGTGGATCAGTGCTGAACGCCCTGCTCGTCATTCCACCCAGGTCATGGTGTGCTTCTCTGGTCCTTGCTGCTGGATCCCTTCTCTCTGAGAGAGGTTGGCATCTAGAGCAGTAAGGTGAATGCTGCATGAGTCTGCAGCATGGTTATTGTTCATTTTTCCTGGACTAATATGTAAACATTACTGGAATGATATAATATTGAGTTTCTCCACAGTATGTCTAATCCACTTGAGTATTTTAACAAGCCAGCAGTTATGATAATTTTAATGGGAGATTCGTGTTCCATTTTGCATAAATGATGAATTTAAATTTGATTGAGTCTTTGAATGCAAATCCCAGTAGTATAAAGATGGAGTTCTGTAATGCTTCGAGGTCTTTCCCTGACTATTTTGATTCAAATATTTCTTTCTTTTACATTATTCTATTTGCCAGGATACTTGAAAGGGAACAGTGATTTGCTTGTGCCTTTATCATTAACCTAATCTGGTTGTTATATTTTTTAAAATGGAATGATAGGCAGAATATGTCTGTAAAGTTTCAGGTATAGCAGACTTAGCATCAGTGGTATCCCAAAATGAAATATTTGTAGTAGTATCTGTATGTAGCTTTGTGAATGTTACTCAGAATAACTCCACTGTACCTGAAATTTGAATTTGGCAATAATTAAGACCTAGGTAAGGGTATAAGGTTCTATTCCAGCATTGCTATTTTGTGTAATTATCAAAACATTTAAAATGCCCTTGGAAATCTTATTTTGATTTTATGTTTAATAAAGTATTTTTAATAATTTGGCAGAATTATATATGTAACAAAATAAAAAATAACTGGCCTTTGAAAAATTTCTTCTATATGTTTGGCCTTTGTAATATTGTTAGTTTGCCTTATAACTTAGGTTTATATGCCCTCTCTTAAAAATGAAGGAACTGGCATTCCTGAAAAATAGGGAAATTTTTGAAATTAGCTCTGTGACAAAGGAGTTGAAATCTTAGCCTACATCATTTATCTTTAAACTTCCATTGTGGATAATGTCAAACATCTACAAAAGTGCAGAGAATGCTATATTGAATCCCACAAGCACCCATTACTTGCCTGCAACTGTCACCCACCCTGACCATTGCTATTGTCAGTACCCAGCCCTGCACGTTTCCCTGGGTGAACAAAGCAAGCCTGAGACATCACATTATTTCACTGCAGAATACCAAAGCGTGTATCTCTAAAATAAAAGGATTCCTTTTGCAAAATGCTATGGTCACTATGCCATGACCACAGGCAGTAAATACAACACTTTGTTCTAATATCAAATACTTTTTACGTTCAGACTTCCCTGTCTATTGCGCCTATGCTTTTGTCTTTGGTTGTTATTTCTCTTGTGTACTTCTTTCTGTTTCTCTTTTCGCTTGCTGAACCTGAAGAAGGTGCTGCTACAGACCACATGTTCCTCTGTGTTCCTCAGGAAATAGACCAGTAGAAGTACCTGCAGATACAAATCACTAATGACGGAGCACATTATGAGAAATGGTAGTCAGTTAATTTCATCATCGTGTAAACATTACAGAGTATACTTAGGCAACCCTGCATGCTGTAGGTGAGTCACTGGATGTCGCACCTTGGTGTCGTCAAGAGACATGATAAGCAGAAGATGTGTGAGGTAGAGGTGTACTATTTGGCAATCAGTTGTTTTTGATAAGTAGGAATATACTCTAAAATAATGGAAGAAAAAATAAATAAAATAATGGTAGAAAGTGCAATGTTGTAAATACATAAACTAGTAACATACTTGTCTTAGTTAAGTTTCTCCCTGCTGAAACAAAATACCAAACACCCACAGGTTAAAGGAGGAAAGATTGATTTCAGCTCACAGTTTGTAAAGGTTTCAGTCCATAGTTGGCTCACTCCGAGGCTGGGTGGCATGAGAAATGGTAGTCAGTTAATTTCATCATCGTGCAAACATTACAGAGTGTACAGGGGCATCACAGAGGAGAAACAGTCTGTGGCAGAGGAGGCGGCAGCAGCAAGCCTCCCTCTTTCATCTCATCCGGGCTACAAGCCTTTTAGGGGGTGCTACCCACAGCCAGGGCGAGTCTTCCATTATCCACACCCAGAACTATGCTAAACCAATTTAATTATCACACACCCTAGATCCACCGCATCTGGAAAGCTCCACTTACGGGTGCATAACATTTTTGGGGAGACATTTAGATAAAAACCGTAGCAATACTTTTTATTATCATGAATATATCCTGTTCATAATTGTATGGACTCTCCTTTTATATAACTGGCAGCCCAGTAGGCTTATTGACACCAGCAGTAACACAAACACATGCATAATGGTGCGTTGTCCTTCAGCATTACAAAGGCTACAACTTAATTAGACAATAGGAATTTTTCACTCCATTATAATCTCATGGACCAGTGTTGTATCTTATCTGTGTCTGTTGTTGACTGCAACATTATTACATGGCATGTAACTAGTTAAATTGAGGCCGGATGGGCCTCACTCCAGGCAGGACCGCACCAACGCACCAAAGGAGATGCGGAGATCAGGCTGATGGCGCAGATCCAACTTTATTATGGAAGTACAGCAGGCTATATAGAGGGTGCGGGCCAATAGGGAGTGAGAGCCAATGAGGGAGAAGAGGCTGACAGTATCTAGGCAGACTTAGGTCCGTATAGTGGGTGTGGGCCAATAGGGAAAAAGGGGAGGGCGGTATCCGGGCAGAGGAACAGAAACCGCAGTCTCGTAGGGGATGGTAGCTGATTGGTGGTAAGTTTGTGCAGACCATCGGCAGGAATAGGCCACATTAAATGACTATATTTTAAAATCACTCTAAAACTGCTCTCTGTGGTTAAATTGCCAACTCACTGCACTCATACGTCTTTTATTTTGCTTTTGATTTTAAGGGTTACTTTTTAACTTTGTTTCACAATTCCATAAACGTTGTTGCAAAGTCAGAGAAGTGTACCCTGTTTTCAGGGAAGGCTGGTTATCATCCTTATCTCCTCTTTCCTGTTTCTATTCCCTTCTTCCACATCCTACCCCCACCCCAAAGTAACCACTCTTTTAGGTTCTTTGTTTCGTTGGGTATGAGGCCTTGTGCAGCCTATGCTTTTGTTTTTAAATTATGAGCAAATTGTATGCTGTGCACACACTACACGTATGTGTGTATTGTGTACACATCGTCCTTGCCCTTCTTTTTATAAGGTAATGATATACCCTGGGGATAAGTCTGTACCTACCAGCACGAGACATTTCTCATTCCTCTTTACAGCTGCCTAGTACTCCAGTGTATGAGGGACATGAACTCTTCGTCAGTGATACATAAGTTACACATTCCCTCTCATCTTGTCATTTGTCTTTTTGATTTGTGTCTGGTGGTTTTTGTTATAAAGACTTTTATTTTGTGTAGTTCAGTGTATCCATATGTTCTCTTATTGGTTTGGAGTTCTAATTACTGTGTATAACACATTTCTCAACTCCCAGGTTATAGAGAGATTTCATGTTTTCTTCCAATATTTAAGAGAACTCTCTCTTTCCCCTCCACCATTTACATTTCTGTTTTATTTGGAATTAATCTGGAGGTAATTTGTGAGTAACAGATGTATGTTTTTCCTTTTCTACCTGATACCTACTAAAGCTGGGGTTGCAGTTCAGTGATACAGCACTTGACTGGCAAGCATGAGGCCCTTGGTTCGATCCTCAATACCACAAGGAAACCCAATAGTACCTAGTTATAGCCACATCAGTTATTTAATAGTGCATTTTTCTCCCCGTAATTTTAAATGACCTTTTTATCATGTACTGAATTTCCATAGGCAACTTCATCTGATTGTGGGTATTTCAATTCTCTTTCATTTCAATTCTCTTTCATCAGTTCATGGACCCATCCTCTCCTGTGTTTACTGATGGCAGCTTTGTGAGATGTTTTAGTATCCCATTGGGCTCCCCTTCCTCATTGTGCTTTCATTTTCTAGAGTTTCTTTATTGATTCTTACTTGGCATTCTTCCAAATGAATTGTGTAATCAATTTGCCTGACTTCTAAGAAATAATGATGGTATTTTTAAGTCAGTGTGGTATTAAATTTTGTAGATCAACTTTTGGAGAATGGGCATGTCTTTGATGTTGAATCTTCTTATCCAAGAATGTGATTTAGAAGGCAGAGGCTCCAGCAGCACAATCCAGGAGTGCGCCCTCACTAGCTGCACAGAGGATCCAGCTCTACCCAGTCCCGCGTCTCAGTACAACCCACCAGGGGAATGCCTGACCAGCCTCGCAGGACACAGAGGTACTGAACCTAGCCTGGCCCAGAGCCCCAGAGCTGCTCATCAGGGACTGTCCAGCATAGCTGCAGGGCCTTAGAGAACTTGAGCTTTGCCCATCAGAGCACAAGGCGAGAGCTCCATTGTTCAGGGGTGCAGCCAGCACAGCAGGTCCTCAAGGTTGCAAACCCGCCCAACCAGGAGCAAGGCCCCGACACTATACACCTGGCACTTGCCCGGGCTTGCCCAGCGCAGCGCTCCAGGGGCTCTGAACTCCCCGAAACCAGAAACAAGGTCCAGGTGGAGACACACTCCAGGGTGCGCTCTGTGTAGCTGCCTGGGTCCCAGAGGTCTTGGCCCCCACCCAGTAAGGCAGAGGCTCCAGCAGCACACTCCAGGAGTGCGCCCATACTAGCTGTGCAGAGGATCCAGCTCTACCCAGGCCCGCATCTGAGCACAACCCACCAGGGGAATGCCTGGCCAGCCTTACAGGGCACATAGCCCAGCACCCCAGAGCAACCCAACAAAGTACATCAGGGAAACACGTGGCTAGCCTCACAAACCACAGAACACAAGGGTCCAGTGCCATAATTTGGGCGTGTGCCCCAGCTAGCCACAGTTACATTGGAGGATTGAAGCTCTACCCAACACTGTGTTCCAGTACAATTCATTGGGAGGCTGCCTGCCCAGCCACACAGGTCCCAAAAGAAAATGATAAAACGAAAAACCAACAGACAGTCTCAATCCCCCAGCCCACCAAGAACAAACCCAAGAGACACGGAAATGGAAGGCAGTGGGAGTCACACAACTGAACTTTCAGAAATGATAGCAAATGCAGTAAAGAAACAGCTCAATGAAGCTATAGAGAAACTCGAATCAGAAATACTGTCTCAGCTAAAAAATGAAATGACAAGCATTATGAAAAAAATGTTGTGTGTATCTAAAGAATATCAAGATAAAAAATAGAAGAACATAAGAAAATGATGGAAACTTTGAATGAAGAATTTAAGACACAAACAGAATGCATGAAACAGATTCAAAGGGAAATTCAGGAAATGAAAATTTCCATGGAAAGTTTGAAAAACCACTTGAATGAACCTGAAGATAGAATGTCAGACCTTGAAGACAGCATGGGAGCTTATGACCATGAATGAAAAGATCTCTTAAAAATAGTAAGGAACCAAGAAACAACAATTCAACAGCTGCAAGATGATGCCAAGAGAAATAACATAAGATTAATAGGAATAAATGAAAAAGCAGGGGTCAATGCTAATGACCTGTGAAGACTATTCAGAGAAATAATAGCAGAAAATTTTCCAAACATGGGAAGAGAATCTGAAATACAGGTAACTGAGGCATACAGAACCCCAGTTAACCATAATCAAAATAAATCTTCACCCAAACATATAATAATGAGGGTATCAGAAATACAGCACAAGAACAAAATACTAAAAGCTGTCAGAGAAAAGAAACAGATCAACTATGAAGGAAAGTCTATCAGAATCACGGCAGACTTCTCAACACAAACCTTTTAAGTCAAGAAGAGCTTGGACTGAAGTATTTCAAATCCTGAGAAAACAACTTTCAACCCAGATTGATGTACCCTACAAAACTATCCTTAAAAATTGATGGAGAAATAAGATACTTCCATGGCAAAGAAGAATGGAAGAAATTTATGGCCACCAGACCAACAATACAAAGAGCACTGAAAGACACTCTAGAAAGAGACAAAGATAACTGCAATCTTAAAAACAACAACAAAAAGAAACCACTAAGCAGGGCAAATAATTAAACAGAAAATGTAGAAAACCAACAACAGAAAGATATCATGACAGGTATGAGCCAGTACATATCAGTTATATCAATCAATGTAAATGGTCTCAACTCACCAATAAAAAGAAACACAGTTGCAGAGTGGGTTAAGAAAGAAAACCCAACAATATGCTGTGTACAAGAAACACATTTCACTCAAAAGGAAATTCACAGACTGAAAATCAAAGGCTGGAAAACAATATTCCATGCAACAGGAACCCAGAAAAAAGCAGGG
>RJWM01024942.1:0-29993 GCA_004363535.1 Dasyprocta punctata | reverse complement strand
AGGATGTAGCTCAGTGTGAAGACCATAAGTTCAATTCCCAGTAATACAAAAGAAAAAAAAAATTAAGAGCAAGTGAACAGCTGTTGTCTTATACTATGATCAATTTTAATATTCTTTTTTTCAAGATTTCTTTCAACCTAAATAAGCAGTTTATTTTACAAATCACTATTTCTCACTTTTCGTCACTGTTTTTTTAATACAATATTTAGTGTAATTGTTTTCTTAATTAAGACTCGGAATACCAAGTTCTATACACTGTCTGCAAGCACATATTTTAGAAAACAATTTGAAGAATTCTATGCACTCTATGATTAGTATATAGAATCATAAATAATGATTGTTTTACCCATTAAGTAGACTATTATAGACAGAGCAATGTGCTTAGGATTTGAAAAAAGTCATAGTCATGCTTTTAAAATAATTTCATAATTTGCAAATACCTTAGAGTATGCATGTATAGAGAGTTGTATCATAATCTCTATATTAAGATACCTGTTGGAATTTATAATTTCGCTGTAAAATAATGACACATAGCAACTTTTAATTGCAAAATATTTTAAGATTTTATTGTGCTAAACAACCATTACTTTAGATGAAAAATATTCATTTGAGCTGGTATTTGAATATAAAATATTTCCCTTTGGTCATACTACTATTCTGTGTAGTTTAACCAAATGTCATCAAGTAGTATTATACTTCAATATTGCTGATATTGCACAGCATAAAAACTAACAAGTTCATCCCATAAAAGCTTGAAATGTTAATATATTTTAGTAAGTTATTTTATTAACTTCAATTCAAATATAGAAATAACATTTTAGATTTACAAATGCATATTTCATGTTTATGCTGGACTTTTGATGTTTCTAAATTAAATTTCAAAGTAATTAAATTGAAAAACTGTAGTCTCATAATTAAATATAAGGGCCAAGCAAATATGTAAATGCTTCAAAGCTTGGAGAGAAACACGATCAGTGGTTTTAATAACCATGTGATTCTACTAAAACATCATTATTAGTTTGTTTCATGATAGTTTGTAATCATGCTTCTAGAAAGTGCTTTAAATAAGATGGTGGGGAAATTGCTGTCTGTAACAATACATTGTTTTGCATTAGATGTGGTTCCTTTACCATTTAGAAAGTAGTTTTAGCATCATTATTTTATCTTGATACAGATGATCAACACATGTAAACAATGTACAGGAATAGTTTGAGAACTACTCAAGGCAGTATCTGATACATCACGCCAAAATCATTTTTTGTTGCTGTTTTCTCTCTCTTCTTCCTCCCTTGTTGAGGCCTCATGCAGTGGCATACTCTCACACTAAAGTCAGTTAACGGTTAACCACGCTTACCTTGAAATGCAACATAAAAATATTTCCTAATAATACAATGTTTCCCTTATTTTGGATTATCTGTGACTGTTTGCTAACAGCCCATTTTAAAACTAGCACAAACTTAATATTCTTTTGTCTAACATTACTGAGCATGAAATAGCATTCTAAGTCACTGGGCATTTTAGGACAAGTGAAAACTAGCTTTCTAGCTTGACAAAATAGTTTCCTACTTTGATGATAACCTTTGATCTTATCACAGACCTTTTCTAGGGATGCATGGAATTATGAAAATGAACTTTAAAAGCTACTTTAGTTTAATCAAATAATTATACTATGTACATACTTAATCCAAAAGCACCTTAGAAAACTATGCAGTCCCAGGTTTTTTTTTTTCTGAATACAGGATTGAAAGCCATATTTTTATCAAACAATATCCCCTGAAAAGATTCTTTTTAACTTATCAATTTATAGAATCAAGTGGATATTTTTGACAATTATGCTTTCTAGAGAATAAAATTAATTAAGTTGATTTATCTGGTAATAGCTGCAAATTAAGAAAAAAGGCAAGTACTCTAACCTGTATTTTGTTTCCTTGGATTCTCAGAGGATATGCCTAGGAGTGTAAGTAATTGTTTCCAAATTATGGGTGGAATTTAGAAATTAAATCAAAATTTCTGAAAAAAAAACCTACTAAGCTAAAGGTCAAATAATGTAGCAAAATATTTGCCTATTTATTAAATAAGTATTACATGAATAACATAAAATAGGCAGATCTGTGCCCTGTAATAACATACGATTTTTATGCTACTAAATTTAACATTTTACTTAGAATTTGCAATGTGCTCTCAAGATACTAAATAAAATATTTTCTGTTATTATCTTAGCTTTTTCAAGGTATAGTTTCAAGAAAAGTTTTCACTGGATAAGAAATAGATAAAATAGTTCATTATTTGAGTCTTTGTCCTTTTTTTCAGTTAAATATGGTTTCGAGGACGTTCCTTTCTGCAGCAAATTTGTATTTTTCAAATTAGTACAGAATGTTTGTAATTTGCCCATGGGTTCTGTCCCACATTTTTTCATAATCCAATAAAATGAGTTTTATATAGTAGACCTCTCAGAGCTCACTACTCAAAAATTCATAAATTGGGATCTTACTGTACATATTTACCCCAAATGATTAAATAATTTCAGAATTAAAGGGTATTTTCAGATTTAATCATTTTTATCAAATATATTTTTCACTTAGAGCAATTCTATTCACTTAATCACTCAAAGCAATGAACGTATATTTATGGTTTAGTCTCAAACAACAATGTGAGATTAGCATGCTTCTGCTTCCTAGGTAAATTATTTTTTCTAATGTTAAATTCAGTAGGTTTTTTTTCTATTTATAACAATTTTCTTATAATTAATTACATATTTCCTTTAAATCTCTAGTATGTAATAGCATCAATAATAATTTGCTATTTTACAAATTGAAAACCATTGAAACCATTAAGAAACTCCTAATAATGGTTCCAATATTTTTAGAAGACAAAAACTGTGTCAACAATCATTTACAGCTGAAGTAACAGAAGCACATAGAAATTTATAGATTTCTTATCATTACAAAACTACAAACACAATCTATACCCATGCCTATTTTATTATTACACTTTAATGCCTAATATTCTTCAAACATTAGCACGCATCAATTTTAAATTCATAGCTTGCTTATTACTGTATTATGTGCTTTACCTGATTGCATTTAATTTTTTACAATTCTTCTGTTTGAAGAGATGTGATTTTTATCTAAATCAAATTTTCTGTTATTGATTAAAATTCATCTTTTCAAAACTTCTCAGTTGAAGGTAAGGAGTTTGACTCAGTGGCTTAAGCGCCTGTCTGGCAGGTGTGAGGTTGAGAGTTCGATCCCTGGTTCCGGAAAAAAAAAAAAAAAAGTCTCAATGGCATTTTCTATACACTATTTCCATGTTTTCCTGACTAGTGTGAATCTTTATCACTTTTTGTTTCATAAAGATTGAGACATGGTCAAGTCTCTGTAGGTTAAAAACAAATAATTATAAAACAACAATATCTAGCTATCGCTCTAGCTCTACTCATGTCATTAACGTGTATTATACAATAATATTGAAGATGTACTCTTATTTTTGTCTTCCATTTGTACCTGAACCCATTCTCATTACTCCTCTTAAAATCAAATCTACATTCATTAACAAGACTCCTCAGATTTCTGTTGGCCTCGTCCTTGTAAATAAGCTATCCATCACCTATTGTATTGTTCAAATGATGAGACAACATTAAAGAACTTTTCTAACACTGAGATAATTAGATATAGTTCTGTTAATTTTATTTTAATCATATATTTCCTTTTGCCACGAACAACTTTCTCCCTTTTCATGAATTTCATATTTGCATGCATATGTAAACTTTATCAGAAAATCTGTGGTAAGTTTTTAAATTGGATTACACTTTTACCTACTTACTCCCAAAGGTTCCTCTTAGCACATTTTATTTTATTTTGTTTTATTTTATTATTTTTGGGGGAATTTTTATACCAGGAATCGAACTCAGGACCTTGTGCTTGCCACGTAGGTCTTATGCTACAGAGCTATATCCCTGGCACCGATTTATTTATTTATTTTTGAGACAGAGTCTTATTATGTAGTTCAGGGTGGCCTGGAACTTGCTGTGATCCTCTTGCCTTAACCACTCAGGTGCTGGGATTATAGGTGTCTGCCACCACACCCAGCCCCTTTTAGTGCTTTAATAATGTTTTTTAAAATAACTTACTGCTTTTCACTATGGTTGTTTGATAGAAAAGGACTATATTTGGACTACATCTTCAAACTTGACATTTAGCATATCTGCAATAAACTTATATACAATAATTTTTTTAAAGTACACTTTTTCTAAGTCATAAAATTATTTTTATCTATCTAGTTGTAATTTTTGCATTTTCTTTTATCCTGTATATTTATTTTATCATGCCTTGCACACCTACAATTTTATCCCCAATATTGCCAGAGCTTACTCCTACAAGACTGATAGAATTATGGTGATATTTATAGGAATCTGAAGGATGAAGAAAATAAGTATTGAGACAAAGTGTTAGAGAAGACTGAAATTGACTCATAATGTTGAGCCAAGTATTTGGAAAGTAATTTCTAGTAGGCAATAGAATTTGAAAGCCTGGAGCTCAGAGGAGAATCCACAGCTGAAGATATGAAATTAATCTGCATAAAGTTAATATATAAACTTGGGATTTTGATGATGTGGTTAAAATGAAAATTGTGAACTGTAAATTATAATCTTAAGTATTCTCCATCTCCATCTCCATATTTACAGATTCAGAAAAAAGAATAGTAGAAATGGCAGCAGAGAACAGATCACAAAACTGAAAAGATAACTGGAAATTTAAAAAAAATTGAAAAGAGGAAACATTTTTTAAACTGTGATAGTTTTTCAGCATAATTGCCAAGGAAATATCAGGATATTAGAATTTGAAAAACAAAACTTTTAATTTGATTGAGAAAAGTATGATCAATAAATTTTGGTGAGAAAATTCTGTTTGCAAAGCAGTAATTTGAAATTTTAAAAAATATCTATAAAGAAATATTGACTGGTCAATGGTTGAAAATTTAAAACAATTAGTCACTTAAGACTTGGACTCTAATTTCTAAGTATTTCAAATTTGAAATAAGTAATAGTATAATGCTCTCAAGAATTTTGGAACTATATCATGTACTAATTAATGTACCAAGCATTTCCTGCAGTTTGTTCACATAATAAAACATGAAAAATAAGTATTATATTATCCATACTGTTCAGAAACATGAACCTCAGTAATATTAAATACATTCCCTGAAGTCATAGAGATAATGAGTTATAAAGATTTAATTTGAAAATTTACATGACTTCAACTTTGTTCTTTTCATCTCTCTTAATAACATATGACAGATTGTAATAAGTATTTTAATGGAAATTTTTTCTATATTGCACAATTGATCTAAGAGTATGACTGTTTGCATAAAAAGAAAATGAAAATTCTCCTAGCTTTTAATAAATAAAATGTTGTAAACATTTGTTGATTTTCTATGTAGTATAACGTAAAATCCTACCCGACACAATCACACATGCAGCACCAATGAGAATTTGGGCAAGCTATCTGGGCATTTTCAGGCTTTCTTCTACAGATTAACCTACACATATAATAATGTGTTCTAATGAAAGTTGGTAATCACCCTTTCATGAATTTAGAATTGGTGTAAGCAGCATATCATCCTGTTAAATAATTGCTGAATTAATTTGGCCCCATGGACAACAATTTCAATACATAAGTGCCCACTAAAGAAATCTTATGTATTCTTACATGAAAAACATGAAGCTAATTTCTAGAGAAGATAAATGATACCTATATATGCAGTCTTGATTACATGTTCCCTCAATATTTTATTTCTATTATTTTATTACATGAAAAAACATATATTTTGAAAAAATTCCTACAATTCAACCACATTGATATTATTGTGTTTGCCAAATTTAATTAAAGTTGACAGAAGGATGAACTAAGATTCAACAAGAATGAAACAGAAGAATGGGAAGTTATCAGAAGAGGGAAGTTAAGGGAATAAAGGGGGTTTTTAAAAAATGAACCAGTTGTAGTATGTACTTGTACCAGCTCCCTAAGATCATTGTAAAATGCATGTGTTTCAAACAAGTACTAATAAAATAAAATTTAAATAACAAAAAAATTACCTAAACATTATAATGCCAGGGGTGACATAAAATGCAAAGAAAACATTAATGAAAATTGAAAATTTGTTGACCACAGCTGTGGTAGAGAGATCATATTTGGATCTCTGCAGTTTTAATCAGATCCATGATTAAGATAATAAAATGAACTGACAAAGTCATGAAATGAGGGGAAAAGTAAATGATTTTAGAATCACTGAATTGTATTTAATTTTCTGGTATGGCATTCAAATGTAAATTTTTCAGCAAAATAGGCATGCATGATATAATATATCCACTGAAGTCAGATTTATAAAGTGTGTGTGATTTACTGATTAAATGATATTACTATTGAGGAAGAATAGAAAGAGTGAATATAACCATGACAAGGAAATAATCTCAATCAAAACTTATGGTGAAGACAAGTACAGCAAATACAGAAAAAAAGATGTCGGTCATGTATTCACCTTGATCGCAACTATAAAATTAAATACATCATCTTAAAAATATTTTTCGTACATTGGACAACAAAGATTAGAGAGTCATCCTTCTTTAAAGGAGGGGAGATATTTGTTGAGATCCAAAAGTATACTGAATTTTAAGCTGTGGTCATTTCCCAAACCACAATGTAGAGAAGCAACTTCAAAATAGAAAGAAGAGAGAAATTGAGTTATATTCTGAGCTGGTAAAGTAGTTACATTTGCAAAGCATGATACCAGAGATGAGACAGCTATGAAGTAAAGGAGCTTTAAAAGTTTCAATAGGTCCTTTTGACTCTCTCACTTTTATCTTTTGTCTTTTATCTCAATATTTTTAATCTTTTAGCATTAAATGTTTGTGATACACAATATAGTTGATTTATTAAATTAATACATAAATATGTGTCACAACTTCATCATTTTTGTCCCCTTCCCTAGCCTCTTGTCTCCTTCCCTCTCCCCTAGCACCTGGACCATCTTCCCATTCCTACAATAAATACCTCCTTGTTTTCTGTCATCTTTTCTTTGTTTTTTTCATTAAATTATTTATATTTTAAATTTCCCATATAAAAGAATCAATATGACATTTAAACTTTAGACATGGAAAAGCAGTAAAATATGACAGGTAATCAGGAATTAAAGCTCAGTAGAAGGGAACAGAATGAAAGAGTGCACTAGAGAGCTGGGTGTGGTGGTGCACGCCTTTAATCCCAGCAATCGGGAGGCTGAGGCAGTAGGATCCTTGTGAGGTCAACACCAGCCTGGGCTACGAAGTGAGTTCAAGTTCAGCCTGAACTGCATAGTGAGACCTTGTCTCAAAAAATAGGACTGGGGATTTAGCTCAGTGGCATAAGTGCCTGCCTGGCAGGCGTGAGATTGTAAGTTTGATCCCCGGTAAAAAAAAAAAAAAAAAAGCACAAGAAATAGTATGTAAAATGTTGGGAAGATGTTAGAGATACATATGTTTATATCTGTAGACTTACATGCACATATATGTGCACTGCAAAATAGCTACATGTGTTTATGTTTGCTCATTTTTTATTTAAATAAAAGTTAATGGGAAGATAAAAATAAAAGGACAGAAAAGATAGATTTTGAAATGTTAAGCATAAAAAAACTTAGGCTTATTAATATCAGAAAAAGTATATCTAAACAAAGATATTTGCAAGAAATAAAATAGAATATTTCATAATGTTCAAAGAATCAATTTATTTAAAGTATTTCCAATAATTTTTTCCTCAAAATATATAGAAAAATGAGATAACTAGAGAAAAAGGCATATTCAAATTGTAGGTATATTTTAATATCTTGTCAGAAATTGGTATAATCAGTTTTTTAGATCAACAAATATCCAGGAAAACTAAAATATCCTATCAATAAAATTAACGGAAAAGTTTCTGCAATACTATCCTTATCAACTGTATACATTTTTTCCACAAGCACATGAAAAATTAATCAACTGGTATATTGTTGTGGGTCATAGAAAATCATAGTAAATTAAAAGGATCATAATCATACAGAAAATAATTGATACCAACAGTAGAGATAGAGGACAAGCTAGTAACTGTGTTATACAGAATATTCTTATTTATTTGAAAGTTAAGCCAACTATTTCTAAATAATGATTCAAAAATACTGCAAACAAAATTAGGAAACCCCCACCATGTACCAAATACTGATGAAAACACAATGTATCAAATTCTGTGAAACACATCTTCCTCTTTCTCCTCCCTTCTTTGACAGATGAAAGTTAAAATCCATAGGTATTATAACACAAGGCAGGCATACAGATCAGATCACAATGGAAGCTTCTGTGTTAAACAGTATGGTGCTGAAGTGTGACTATGGAAAAGGTCCTGTAACAGCTATCTTTTATGAGGTGCTAGAATGTGATCAGGATTAGAGTGTTTTCCTAATGTTCCAGCAGGTTAAGAAGAGTACTAAAAATGATGATATCTTAGCAAAGCATGTTAGAGCCCATGGGATAACATTTAATCCTCATAAGAAATTTTGAGTTATATTCTTCATTTTGGGTGGTGAAAGTGAGAAACTGAAAGATTAAATATTTTCCTCATGTCATATAGTTTATAAGTGGGGGAGCTAACATTGTTAAAGATATGGAATAAGTGTACACTAAAAATACCTTAACATTAGAAAACATCTAAAAATCTTTATTTGCAAAATAAAGGAAATGTTTCTCATTGTGCTGACACCATAAAAGAATATTTCAATATCAGTTTATATTGGGGTCTGTCTTAGATCCCCAATCTCCCAAATAAGTGTATGGCAAATGCTTAAATGAGACAAGTGGTATGATTTTAGGGCTCCAGGAGGATCAAAACCCTCTGCAGAATTTGAAACTCTGGGGGCTGAGACAAAGAGCTTCTCTGGGTAGCCCATTTGATTACATTTTCAAACAAAGAGAAGCATACTGAGGAAAGTGTGGGAACTGAGCAAACCTTGGGAGTCACTTCAAGGACTTCTCCAGGTAGTAAATTATGCAATTTAGGAGAATTGTCTTAACTCCATGATGACATTTATGATAGAGTGAGACTGCAGGACTGAGAAGCCTGCAGCTGCAGTTTCTGTCTGCTTAACTGAGGTTGGAACCAGGTGTCTGCAGTTGTGGCCTTACCTTGGCCTTTGAGGTATCTCTGGCATCACAGGCCACCACAGGCCTCAGCCAGCACCAGTGATTCACAGAGGTTCACTTACTATGAATCAGTTCCCATCACCAGGCAAAGGGTTCTAGGCCTAGGACACACTTACAGATAAATACAGAAAACCAATTAGTTAATTCTAAATCCTGCTCAGAACTGCTTCATAGTGGTCTCCAACAAGTTTAGAAGACAGACTATTTCCTTGGCTACAATTTCTTTCAAAATGTTTTTAAAAGCAAAATAGCTAGGCAAGGAAGTATTTAAATGTAAGTTGGTAAACCATCTAAATAAATCCACAGACTAAGACATTGGATTGGAAGAAATTGCAAGAAGGGTACTACTTCAAAACTTCTGCTAGTGTTTCATGTTTCTGAAAGTGGAGACTAAAGGGAGATGACTAAAGGTAGATGTTTAATATAATGTATTACTCACGCTTTGGTTATTAAAGGGAAGGCATTGTCTGCATGGAAACATTTAAGACAAAAGGAGGTTTGACTGCTTTGCATAAGAAAGTAAAGAGGAATTCTAGGTGGGTGTAAGATTGTTAGAACTTTCCATGAGAGTTGGGCTTTATGAAATTTCAGAAACATTTTTTTCATTGTTTTATTTATTTAGCTCATTTTGAAGATTTTAAGACTGGAAATGGACAAGACCATATAGATCATGTAAAAGGAGTCAGTGCTGAAAGAGAAGAGGATGTAAGAGACCTTAAAAAATATATTAGTACATTCCCCTTTATTTACATTTCTGATACCATTTTACTTCTGTCTACCATCACTGTACTCTGGCCCCAACTGATTGCTCCATATACACAGAAGCATTAATTAATTACTGTCTTGACCCGTGTTAAGTGTTCGGGAGCCCATGTTTTTGTACTAAGCTTCCATTTCAAGCCCCATTAGATCAAAGAGTACCCCTTCATATGAAGTGCCACATAATCAAACTGAAGTTTTAAGAAAATGTATAAATCTTGAAACAGATGAGTTTCGCTTTCTAAAAACAACAAATTGACAGAAACCAATCCAATTAGAAAAGAACCAGTCATCCTGAGTAAGCATAGCAAAGTCCATACAGCTTTAGCCTTGGGAGAAATGCATCAGACCTTAACCATTTGACCCATTGTTTTGTTTTCTTGCGGGTTCCCGCACTGGAACAGCCAACTGTTCTGCCTTGCTCAGTTCAGCACTCATTCTTCATAAAATGAAAGACTGCCTGATTATATATTTCAAATAAACACTGATTTCATCAACCTTGTTGTGCTTTTTATATTCTATAGCTGTAATTGTCTGAGCCCTGGCTTGTCAAAAAGATTTGATTACAAATATCAGCAGTGAAAAAAAAAATGAGATATGGATCCACATCTTAAAATTTGCCATTGAGTAGATTCTACAAAATGTCTCATAGAGTATTATTTTCAGGGCTTTACTTTTAAAAACACAGTTCTATAATTTTCATAATATGAATTTACTATGACTGCACATAGTATTCTTATTAAATGTTACCTCTTGGGAATTTTACAAAATTGTTATTAGTGTTCTGAAGTTCAGCGTTTTCTGTGGTCTTTTCTCACCAATATTCTCTATTTATTTCCTTTTTCCTTGTTTTTATGTCCTCAATTTTATAAAAATGGTTTGAGTATCATCAATATTCTAAGCTTATTTGTACTAGAAATTTTTCTTTAATAGATCTCAAAATATTTCTTTGATTTTGTGAATATTCTTTAATTCCATTTTAGTTTCCATATCATTTTGCTGGTTTTTTACTCCAACTTACTTTTGTGTCTACAGTCCATAATTTCCATTGACTTTATATTTATTTATCTGTTTATTTAATTTTGGTACCAAGAATTGAATTCATGACCTCACACTTGCCAGGCAAATGCTGTGCTGCCGAGCTACATCCCCAGCTCCATTGACTTTATACTTTTGTGCTAATCTCCATGATTTTTTATGTACCACTTTCCTGAATGTTCCAGCTAGTGATTACCTCCTTTTACTATCTATTTCTTTCCATATTTTTCTGTTTTAACTGTGTGTTATTCTTCCAAAGGAATAAGAATTTTCAGTAATTTTATGTGATGCTCACCTTCCAACTATTAAAATGCCAATATATTCCGGTAAATGTCTTTACCAATTTTCAATTTTGTTTTACAACAACAATATTTGTTTCTTTTTGTCTTGCTTTCTCTGTGAAGTTCTCTTTTCATTCCTTTTGAATAAATATATATTCCTTGATCAAATATTTTGGAAGATTCTTTGGAATGAGAAGACACATTTGAAATTAATACATTCGTTTCCTATATTTTAACAGAAAAATGCACTTTTCTGTAAACATGATTGATGGTTTTCATTAGATTCTTCATGTTCTAGCACATTTTCCCCTTTTTTGCAGAGGAATTATAGTTTTGCAATACATGCTAAATCCATCTTCCTTTCAAGAATATTTTGGCTGTTTTATTGGAAAATTTTAATAGTTGACTTTTCTGGTTATTAACTATTCCTCTTCCCTTATTTTTTCCTTCAAAACTTCTTTCCTTCAGCTGGGCATGGTGGTACACACCTGTAATCCCAGCACTCTGGATGCTGAGGCAGGAGGATTGCTGCAAGTTTGAGGCCAGCCTGGGCTTCAAAGTGAATTCAAGGCCAGCCTGAACTATATAGTGAAAGCCTGCCTCAAAAAAAGACAAAAAAAAAAAAAATTCTTCTTTCCAATTTCAATTGAAAGAACAATTCTGTTGAATGTTCTTATGGAAATATTTATGATCTAATATTAACTGATAAATGCTAAAATATTTAGCATAAGAAAATAATATGGGTCATTTTGAGATGATACAAAAAATCTGAACATATTTATACATAATGTCTGGGTAATATTTCATGCATATGTTGATTAGATTATGTAATTGAATGATTTTATAATATTTTTTCTAGGTGGATTTGTGGTAGTTCATTTATGAACATAATCAGATAATTGAATTGTACCTCATGTTGAGAAACTTTAAAAGCTGGACAGGAAAAGCACCTTGAGTTCATAGAATCTTGAATTTATGACACTGGGTCATACGATGGAATTTAAAGTACTTAAAATATTTATTAATCACTGGGAAAAATACAAAATATGTTTATTTAATTTATGGAAAGGTATTTTATAAGTAGAAATATAGGATTTGCTAAAATTAGAATTCTAATTATTTTATATTATGAAAAACCGACTCATATAAGACAAGTTTAAAGTAATGCCCTTTACAACATCAGTGTTCAAATTTTACCTAAAGCATGTTAAAACTGAAAAATAGCATTGTAAGAAATGTGTACCAAATGTCACAACTCCCACTTGAACCAAAACTCCCAACTGCATAGCATAGTTTAAATTAGATCGAATTTTAGTATATACAAATCTTGGTGCATTTCCTATGGTGAAAAGAAGTAGGGATCTGTTAATGAGATACTGGTTGTATTCTGGGAGTGATTCTAATCTACATATGAATTATCAAACAAATCTATGACAGTTTTACATATATAAGAATTAAAAATGCCTATTTGTTAAGAGAGAATCACGCTTGGGCTCCAAATTTTCAGGGCATGACATCTGGTCATGCAACTCAAAACTGTATGATCTATACCAAATCATTATGGAAACTTTATCACTCAGATAGTCGTGTGCAAAATTAAACAAACCATAGTGCTTATCTCTAAAAGTTGCTGAAACCACAAAACTCAAAAATGATAATAAGCAAATTATCCAGCTACTTGAGAGGTTGAGACAAGAGGTTTGAAAATTTGAGAACAGTGCGTTTTAATATAAAAAATAAATTAAAAATACTGTGGACATAACTTGGTGCTCTGCCTGAGTTCAGTCATCATTAATGGTAGAAAAAAAGACCAGGAAGAAATAGGACTACTATATTATATCCTTGCACTTAGTAAATGTTAGTTGTATTAGTATCTAGATATACATTATATATGAGGCTTGAAATCAAGAAGATTGAATAAAAGGCTAACTTGTTTGAGAAATCTATAATGCCCTCATGTGGCAATTAAATATTATTAATCTAGAAAATCTGATTTTACATTTAGTTTTTAATTTATCCAATCATGTTATTAATATCAGCAATAATACATTAAATTCATATATTTTGAAAAGTAAGAATTGCAAAACAAATTTCAAGTGAACTAGCAGCTGTATTATATCTAGGAATCACAGAAGAGCTTAAACTATCCCCTTCATATTACCATTGAATCACGTATGTGCCATCTTATGTAGGAGCTAAAAAAAATCTTAACAATATTTATGAATTAAGTACATTTGCTTTGTGTAAACTACAATTAAAAGTGATGGAAAGATAAAATAAAACTAGCTATTATGTGTCCATACAAATCTCATATTCTCCCATCTCCGTTCATACTATTTATTTACCCATAGACTTTAGGTTCCTTACTTCTATATTTTTTTAAACATTTTTTGATACAGGGTCTCACAAATCTATCCAGAATAGTCTTGAACTATGATATTCCTCTGTCAACCTCCCAAGTGGTTGGATATATCAGCCTCTATCTTTGTGCTATCTTCTTCCTGTAACAGCAAAGTAAAAGTATGGTAGAGGAGGGTCTCACTGTAGTTAGGAAAGGAATTTTGACAACAGCTATTTTTTTATGTTTACATGTTTAAAATTCCATTTTAATATTGTATTTTATTCCCTGGATGTAAGATTCCATTGTAATGTTATATTTTGTGCCCCAGATATAAAATTTCAATTTCTTATCAATGATATAATAATACTTACATTTAATGTGTGTTTTCCATGTGCAGACAATCTGTATTTATTTTTATTTCAAAATCATTTTCTTTTCTTTCACTTTCAAGAACATCATTTGTAACTCTCACTACACAGAATTGAAATTTATTTAGACATCTGCAGAACATACTGTAAAGCAATATCACACTGGTTAAAAAAGAATATATGTATATATACATTACACCTATGTACATATTATTGTATCTGTTATATATTTGTATGTAATTTGTATAAATTCTCTTTCAAAAGACATTTGGTAGAGCATGAAATACTGATTGTACAGAATTTACAAACTAAAAATACCTATTCACAGACAAGAATTTGACATGCTTTAGAGAAATTTCCATTTTCAATAAACAGGGTAATTAACTAATTTTTCTATTAAGTGTTTCTACTATCTCATCATTTACTATTCTGGTACCAGGTATACCTGTGACAGACAGCACAGCAGTATGGCAAATGTCAGAGGATACGGCATTGTAAGCCCAATACTTCTAGGTTAGCTGTGACACTGGCGTATAAACTGTGGAAGTCATCAAGGCTGAACCAAAGGTAGTACAATAACTGTGCATATTTCTATAGCCACCCAAGTGCATGACTATTTGTCATATCATTATTTGGAAGAGAAATATGTTTAAATCTTTAAAACTGGATATTAGCTGCATCTATTTAAACTAACATTTGACTTTGAAGTCCATATGTTTTACTCTGTTTGCTGCTTATCAAAGTAACATTTATGAGATTATATTGTGTAAGTGGTTGAAAATGCTACATGTACTTATTCTGAGTTATTCCACTCTTAAAACTATTTTCTACTAAAAAAATTTTATTAGAGGCTGCAGGCCTAGTCATTTCATGTAATTCAATATGTTTGAAAGATTTTTTTTTAATGCGCCTTTCAGATTTACAATTGCAAGTTGTTTCCTCTACCAAATCTCTGAACAAAATGGCCTTAAGCATGCTCCAAGAACAAGCTGTTTTTTTGGCATAAACCATTTGACATTCATCCTACCTTCAGAAATTTTATTCATCTGGACTGTGACATCTCACTGAATTTAGCCAGAAGCCAGAAAATTTGCCTTCTAGCATTTTTATGTGCCTCCTAAACCTGAGTATAGGTATTTTTGTTTATTTGTTTTACATTCTGACCTTTGGTTTCACCAGAGGTCTTGAAGACTTTCTATTCCTGGGACATTTAAGAGTCATATAACATGGTACTGTTGAATATGTTTTGTGTTTGAATACTATTGATTCCAAGAGACATATCTAGAAAAATGCTAGGTCATAGATGTTTTATGCAGTGTAGTATGTTCATTTTCTACTAGTAAGATTAAAAGTTTTGATAACCAACATCGATTTAGGAACAGATTATATTGAAAGTTGGGAAACAAGATGGTTTTTACTACAGCTAACATATTGAATGGCAGTCATTTACACACCCTACAATGAATGGATAAATATATTGTTTTCATTATTTTATGAAGAAAGTTTCATTTCAAATATTGCTACTCTTTTAGCAGCTTCTTGGTTTGACATCAATGTGCTATAAGCCCCAAAGGAGGGGGAACTGTCACATCTAGAATTCCATTAAAGTCATCTGTTTTAGAATATATATCAGACAAAATATATTTTTAATTTGACATCATGAATAAATCACTGCTTTAAATATTTGATAAATTTTGTATATGTGGTTTAAATTTCTACAAAATGTGTTAAAACTATGTTTCTTGTATTTGTAACCTTTTTTGAAACCTTTTATGAAACATTTATATACATCTTTACTATGCTATCATTTTATACTATGAATGTGATTATATATTAGTTTATAGCATCTTTATGTATTGTCTTGGTTTTTTCATTTTACTAAATATATCAAAATTCAAATTTTATTAGCAAATACAATTTGCATCAACCCTACTTTAAAAGCATGATAATCTGTTTTGTGTGAACTGAATTTTCTGGAAAAGCATGCCTGACAATTTTTATCCTTGGTAAACATTTGCTTGACACAGCACACTATCTGATTTCAAATAGGTAAAGCAGCTGTTTTAGCTGCACAGAAAGTGTTTCCAGAGAGAAACTGCATCCCTAAGGAATGGGCTGAGTTACAGCTTTAAAAAATTAAATTAGCCCTGGACACATTTGTCTCCCTTGTTGCATGGCTCCCTTTCACTGTGGCCCTCCACCATGGCTTCCTATTTGTTTGGCCCAAACCATTCTGTAGTTTATTGACAGCAGCATGATAAATCACAGTTTCCACTGGGCATCATATCTGCTCACATAGTCCTAGGCCCTGAAAGTGGGCCAATATTCATGCCTTCTCACACAAGAGTGTGAAACTGCTCTTTCAAAAGCCTGAAAATTGATGTTCCATGAAACAAACTATTCTTAGACAGTAACTTTCTGGAATTGTTGCCTGTTCCCTCAAAATGACAACAACACTGAATCTAAAGTGGCATTCTATACTCTTTGTATGAGACTCAAATAGTTATAAATATTTCATGCATAGAAGAGAAGATAAATATAACTATAAAATAGCACAGAAGCTTTCTGACTTTTAAAATATTATGTGAGAATTTTTTTATTTTTTAGATTTACTGATCAATTTTTGAAGATAATAGTTGCAGTATCATTTGCATCTGAAACAGTTCAAATAAATCTGATTGAATTGCATTTGGGCCATGAATTTACCTCATTTTGAAAGATAGTATCATATTGTTTGAATCAAATGTACCTAGCTTAAGGCCAGCCTGAGCTACACAATGCGACCCTGCTTCAAAAAACCAGGGCTGGGAGTTTGGCTCAGTGATTTAAGCGCCTGTCTGACAGGTGCGAGGTTGTGAGTTCAATCCCTGGTGCCACAAAAAAAAAAAAAAAAAAAAAAAAAAAAAAAAAAAAAAAAAAGTATCTATCTTTTGCTTACCTTAGGTAACTTTCTAATTAAACTTTAATTATACTATGTTTTTTAATATATGGATAACTGAGAATCCACTATTATATGAATTTTGTGAGATGACAATATCATAGAATAAAATTAAAGTTACTGTGATTTAGAGAAAAATATCATTAAATCATGATAAAATATTAACTTGAAATTGACATATGACAAACACAAAATGAATCATGATATGTTTGCTAAACTGACTTCCTTGAAAAATCTGTGTTGCCATTGTTTTAGTTGATAAAAGACAAAATGATTTACTCTTAAATATCCATTCATTATTCTGAAGCTACACAAAATCATTGTCTATAAAAATACATATTTGATACTTGATTTAATAGTCAGATGGAGAATAGACATTTCCTTTGACTTCTCTAAGCATTACTTAAGAAATGTATGCTCATATTATATGAGCTGCATTATTTCAAAATAATTTTCTACTAGTTTATGTTGCTCATTGATTCAACAATTTTTCATAAATAAAAATATCAAAGAGAGAAATGTGTTCCATGGTGGCATATAGAAAATAAAGATCTTAAAATAAAATTTTTGCAAATATTTTAAAAGGCAAGAAGTCAAATAAATTGAATAAGATTTATGACCTCCTTCAATAAAACTTTGTGCCTCAGGTATTACCCAGGGCTAATGATGTTATCCAAAGGACAACATTTGTAGAGTACACTTTTTCTATTTCTTGGGTAGCTTAATTTGTTTTTCCAGTGCTGTCACTAACATAGTAAATCAATGCTGCATGACACTTTTCCAGTGCCATGTAACATAACTCTTCTTACTTTGTCTGGATTCAGAAGGAAACTTATAGCAGATGAAGCCCTTGTAGCTTGATTCATTTTTATTATTGATTTCCAAAAATCTAGAAAAGGATAGTAGCATTTCAACTTATTGAACACTTAAAGAACAATCAGCTTTGATTATTTTATCCATTTCTAAAATTTTATACTAAAAAGATACTATGTGATAAGCATGTATAAAAGCAAAAATAAAGATTTGCTTGATTTTTGAAATTTTGTCCCTTTTAATTAGTTTATCTTACAACAAGTGACAATTTTATTTCTTGTGCATGGATAAAACCTTATAATATAATTAGGTTATATGATTTCAAATATTTTATTTTCCAAAACAAAAACCCATTTTTTATAGTTATATTTCTATGGCCCTACCAAGTCTCATATAATCATGGCATGGGCAAGACTGAGTCTAGCATTTGTGATTGGTTTGTTGTCTGGTGCTGGGATTGGTGATGTGAGTGCTGCACCAGCCCACGGGTGGAGCCAAAATACAGTATTAGGGCTTGGAAGAAGGCGTATGTCTCTCTCTCTTGCTGGTTCATGCACTTTGCTGTTGGCAGCAGCCATGAACAGTTGCCCTGTCACGCCATGCTACCTTGGAGCCAACTGAGTATGGACTAAAACCCCCAAGAACTGTAAGAAATAAACCTTTCCTTTCCTAATTTTGGGAGTCAGCTATTTTGTCTCAGCAATGAGAAAAAAAAAAATAACTAAGACAGAATTTGGTACCAGTGAAGTGAGGTCACTGCTGTGACTAAGCCTGACCATGTGGTCCAAGAGCCTTTGAAAATGGCTTGTGGGAAGAGTTTGGAAAGGTTTGGAGATGTCACCTGAAAGAGTGGTGCTGGAGCATCTTAGGCTGTTCCATAGGAGAGATTCTGGTCAGAGCTCAGGAGACAAGAAGTTGGATAGAGAGTCTGCCAGTAAATACCATGCTTGGGAGGTTTCTTCTGGGAAGAAGGACTGCATTTGGTTTTGGACTCCACACAATGTGTGTTATGGCTTGGCAGGAAGTCTGTCTGCATTTTGTTTGTGCTCAGAGACTGCCTGAGACTGAGATTAAGGGTGATGGACTGATTGATTAATCTGGCAAAGGAAATTTCAAGGAAGTCAAATATTGGGGTGGCAGCATGGCTATTGCTTGGGGCTTTTAGCCAGATTTGTGTTTTAAATCAAGAGCAAAGAACCCAGCATGGTGATTTAAAACGTGAGTTTGGCCAGGAAGCTGTGAACTGTAAAGATAGAGCTGAGACCTTGATTGCTGAGAAGGAACAAAGAAATAAAAAAGATGGCTTGGGGCCATCCTGGGAAGCAGTGGGTCTCCACCTTTTGCAGCCTCAACCTGGCAAAGATGAAAGAGTTTACTCTGAGGAAAAAGCTGCAGAGTGCCATGTTCCAGAGTGGCAACAGAGGCCATAGGAGGTTTCAAAATGGCAGCAGTTGCACCACATTCCAGCATGGCAGTGGCATAGAGAATCTGTTCCTCACAATCAGGTTCAGAGAGCTCTGAAATCCAGGCACTCAACCCCTATAACCAAGAGAGAGGAAAGCCTAACTACTGCTCCAGCTGGCACCAGACCTTGGCAGCATCCACATGGTGCTGGTTTTAGGTGCAAGGAAAATGGATGAATTCTGAGGATAAGGCAGCTTCCACCCCAACTTCAGAGAGCAATATGCAAATCAGCAAGGGTGAAGCCAAGGGTGCAATGGAAAACCCAGAATTTTGGAAAAGCCAGGAACATGGACCATCCAAGAAAAGCTGCAAAAATTGAGCAGAATGGGCCTAAGAAAGTGCTATAATGCGTAAACCCCCTTGTTGCCTGAGAGTACCCCCCTGTCCTGCTCCTGTAAGGGCATAATGCCTCGATACACACACGTTCTATTTTCCCAAGCGCTGTGTGCCTGAGAGTACCCTCCCTTGTCCTGCCCTTGTAAAGACACATTGTCCTGATTAATATGAGTTGTACTTTCCCAAGTGCTGCGTTTCTGTTCTGTATTGTGCTGTTTCCCCGAAACCTAGCCAGGAAACTATCCCCTACCCCAAATGTACGAAACTGTCCCTCGCTCCAGGTGTTTGCAGTTTTACTGCTTAAAAGCGGCTTGTTTCCTCAGCCCAGCACGCAGTCTTTCCTATGTAAATGGGAATGCTGCGTCGCCAGGCCTGTGCTAATAAAGAGCTCTAATTTTTCCAATTGGCCTTTAAATTAAGAGTTTTTGTTGGGATAGAGCGTCAGTTACATCAGAAAGAAGCCAAGGATATTAAAACCCCTGGAAGTGCCGTAGAGGTGGAATCATTCAAACCTGTTGGAGTTCACAATTTGCCACATATTGTTTCAGATGCTGGACCTGCAACTATAGGACTTAATGTTTACCATGCTGGATTTTGGTCTTGCTATGGTTCCAGTGCTTTGTATTGCCATCTGTAACTTTTGGAATGGTAGTGTTTACCTCCTGCCATCATATTTTGGAAATATTTAACCTCATTTTCCTTTGTACAGGGGGTTACAATTAAGAGTTTGCCATAAATCTCAGAGGAGACTTGGTACTTGGACTTTTCAGCAATGCTTAAACTATTAGGAGTTTGGCAACTTTTGGAGATGGACTAAATATCTTTTGTGTTAAGGATGTACATGAGTCTTTGGGGACCAGGGATGGAATGTCACAGTTATATTCCTATGGCCTCACCATAGGAATCATAGCATGGATGAGACTGTGTCTAGCATTTGTGATTGGTTTGTTGTCTGGTACTGGGATTGGCGATATGAATGCTGCACCCACCCAGAGGTGGAGCTGACATACAGTGTAAGGGCAGGGAAGAAGGCATGTCTCTCACTCTTGCTGGTTTGTGCACTTTGCTGTTGGAGGAGGCCATGGGCTGCTGCCCTGCAATGTCATGCTGCCTTGGAGCCAACTGAGTATAGACTGAAACCCCAAGAACTGTAAGAAATATACATTTCCTTTCCTAATTTTGAGCTTCAGGTATTTTGTCTCAGCAACAAGAATAAAGTAACTAAGACACCATCCACTAATAAAACAAAATTTAATTTCCCTTTATTTTCAATTTATAGTGCAAGAGAGAACTATAAACTGTATTGGTTAGTGCTTTATACTTTCTTGGACTTTTTCTCTATTAATGACTTAATATGCTTTTTATAAATTTAATTGAAAACAATTAAACATTCTTAGAATTTTAATTTCATTAACGTTTTTCTTAGTAAAATCTAACAAAAGACTGTTACAAGACTAACATCTGGGAATTGCAATATTATTTTTCAGCTTTCTGCCATTTTATCTTAATGATTATATTATTTAAAGTGGCATTATACATTGAAAGGATGTGTTAATTAACATGCGAATTCTTTTGTTAAATGTTTTATGTAACTACTGAAGAATATATTATGTTTCATGATAATTGCTCACAGTAAACAGTCTATTGAAGACTTTTTTCCAACCCTCAAAATTTTGGTTTCAATGAATGGGGTTATAGTGTATAATTTCTAAAATTTATTAAGTGAGTAAATTCACTATTATTTCAGTTAGGTGTTCAAAATACCAACTTTAAACTAATAGTGCAGAAGATGTGCTACTCTTGTACAAGTGAGAAAAGTGGAAGCCCAGAAATTGAAGTTACTTTTGTAAACAGGTGTATATAGAAAAAATCAGAAAAAAGTTAATTTTAACCATGATTATTATGATATTAAATTTCAAACTTTTCCTCTAGATAGGAGTAGGTATTCAGATAGGGTTTGTTGTTGATTTTATTAATTTTAATTATTAATTTTTTATAAAACTTCAAAACTTTAATACAATGTGCTTAAAAACAATATTTGAATATCAAAACTTTCAAGCACAAGAAAGTAGTCTTCTAAAGACAAAGTGGACTTTCTTTTTGTCTTTCTTTACATAAAATTATAAATTCTTTCCCTCCATAATGTCTGACATTGACCTCTTGATATTCTTTAGAGATTCAAATATAAGATAATAATATCTTAACAGCTGGAGATTTAGGAGTTTATTCTTATATTCATCTTTTTCATTGTTTTTATATGTCATATTATTTTAATTATTGTCACTTATGCCAAAAAACAAACAAATTACTTACATGAATATGAATGAATAGTGGTTCAAAAAGTTCCCTGAAATACTACAACACAATCATAACATTGATAAGCTCAATTTTCTAACAGGAATAAACCTTACTAACATGCTGTATTCTGTTTTATTTTTACTGTATTTTAAAAATAAATATTTTGCTAAAGTAATTAATAAAAAAAAGATTAAAATTCATTTAAAAAGACTGATGACATTTGAGGAATTCTTCCTTTGTAATAGCTCACAAATATCCCATTTAGAACACTGTATGAGCTAAAACACCAATTAATGTAGTGATTAGCAGAATGACATCTGGAGTCGAATTGCTCAGTTTCAAGTCTCAGTACTGTTGCTTAGGCATGAATATTGGACATGTGGCTCAATATACCACAGGCTTTTGGTTATGAAACAGAACTCAAAAAAGAATCTCCATCACAACTTTATTTTGTTTTGTTTGGGGTCTTATGAGCACTAAATACTTTCTTAAAATTTCTATATGTAAAATATTCTTTTCACAATACCCAACTCAGAAGGGTTAGTTATTATGAATTTTCAGTGCTTCAGTTATGTCAATTGATTTAACTGCTTGTGCATCGTAAATCAATATTCATTTATTGGTCTTATACTGGATGGGATATAATGTAGATAATATATTAAATGATATGAAAATATAAACATACTTGATTGTAAAGAATGAACATATTTAAAATAATATAATTTTATGTTTAGTTAGAAGAATTCAGTTTTCATGTATACATCCTCAGATATACCAAATTTATTTATTCTTACATAGCTAAGTAAAACAAAGAACAAAACAAGAACAAGATCCTTATTTATAGAATCCTGAGGTATCAGTTGACAAAAATACCCCTATTTAAATCAATCAATCAATAAATAAATTTTCTGACGATATTTTCATCTTCAAAAATGAATTTAAATTCAATATATTAGTACACGGTGAACTGTCAGCCTGTTACATCATCTAGAATACTTGGACACAATCTTTTTTGGTGAAAATGAAATTAATTCTCCGTTCATTTATTCAATTGTGTATTATAAGATTTTCTGGAATACCACTGTCTTGTGGTCACAAAGGAGATGAACTCTGTAAAGAAATAACATGCGTAGTGCTGTGCTGTTAGCATTCTCCATATTTGCCTTTCACTTTCCATTCTAGACATCATCTGTTTTCTTCAGTGGGCAGACCTGTCTGGTCCAATTCACTCACACATATTTTCCCTACAAATGTCTTGCTTTGACTTTTTCACCAGCGCATGATATTTTCTCATTATAAACTTTCAATGTCTTGATTTTTTACTTTTTTATCAAAATATTTCTGTCACAGTATTTGGTAGTAGACATATTCATGTTGATGATTCTCTGTATCAAAGCCTTTTAATTCCTTGAACTTGCTAGGGAGTTTTCTTCTCACCTGAGAAAAACAATGACACATATAGGGCTAATATACATGTTTCATTTGTTTACACCAGTTTTAGATTTATAGCAAAATTTAAAGATATACAGATATCCCATTTCTGCACATATTCTTTGCCATTCTCATTAATCACATTTCCCACCAGAGAGGACTATCTTTTACAACTGATGAACCTGCACTGACATATCATTATTACTCAAATTCTTCATAGTTTACAGTTCACTGTTGGCTATATATGTATATATATGTATGTATAATATGTATATATATAATATTTATATATGTACATATATAAATATTATATATATATATATTTGCAGTATTTTCACTATTATAAAAATTATCAATAGTCCATTTATTAGTTTCTCCCTTTCAGCCTTGGCAATCTCTAATCCATTTACTGCCTCTATAGTTCTTGTGTTTTCCTTTATGTCATACATTTAGAATCAATATATACTCCTTGATTTTTTTATTTGACTTTTTTACTAAGATTTAAGTTTCTTCCATCACTTTTTGTAGTCTTATGGTTCATTTCTTTTTAGCATTGTATAATATTTTATTTTGTGGGTGTACTATGATTTACATATTTTAGTGATTTTTCTCTGATATTTAACCTGAAGTTTTGTAGCATTTGGATATACTACTGATTCCTTCTATCCCTGTCTTCTGTTTTATCAAACACTCTCGATATTATTCCTCCATTAAGAGCTGCTTCTTTTTAGTTTTCTGTCATATTTCCTCTTCAAATCTTCAAGTTTTTAATTAGAATTGGTTCAGGTTCATGCCTCAGGCTTTTCTTATTCTACATTTCCATCTGTTCCTTTATTTTTTTCTCTTGCAATGTTATGGTTTATATAACATTATAATTATTTATATCACCTTATTATATATACTGAGAACACATTTTTCTTTCACAGTGCAGATATACCTCAAATTGCATTTTCATTGGTTTGTAGTAGGTATATAAAATTTATCAAGTTGAAAGTGATTTCACTCTCCTCCCTTCTGAACTAGCTTTTACTTTCTTCCCTACCTAAGTAAATAAGAACTTCAATTTTTCTAATTGATCATATAAGTAAATTTAAAGTCATCATAGCAAATTGATCAGCAAGTTCCAGCTACTTTACCTTCAAACATCCCAGAATCCAATGAATTTTGACTTACTGTGTCTCAGTGTGATTATCTTTCCAATTAGATTGTACAAAAGAGAAGCTCACCAAGACATACAATAACTTATGTTGTTAGATTAACAGGTAGTTATAAGTTCAGTAGTACCTGAGCCTTCAGATTGAGTCTCCTTTCATTCATTGTGATATCTGTTATCACTTTACTAATCCTTCCTGAGAAATCAGAACTTAAATAGAAATCTTCAAACGGTGTCTCAAGCAAGGTAGAAGGTTTTTATTCTGAGTTCTAATGACAAGACTCAGTCTTTTAAAATCATGTTGATATAGTAAAAACAATCTCAGACCTCCAAATGATATGGGGGAATGAAACTGCTAACCTACTATATGTTGGGCGTAGGTTCGTGTTCTCTAAAATCAAAAAATGAATTTTAGGAACAACAGAGGGTAAGAGCAGAATATATTTATTGAGACAAAGGAAGCTTCTGTCAGAGAGAGAGACAAAAGGGGTCCCGAGTGGGTTGCCAGGGACTCTGTCATTTTTAGGGACTTTTATAGAATAAAATCATGATGGGGAAAACTGGGAACTCCCAAGGCAGATGGGCATAAGGTGGGACATAAGCATAGTTAACCAATAAGATTAATTGCTCAGGTAGAATTGATTAAATCAAGGACAAATGGGGAAGCGATTTACATAGTAAGGGAGGGATGCTTAATGATAATGACTCTTCCTGTAAAAGGGTGGGATGCTGACTCCTGACTTCCTCAGGGTGAAATAGAACTATTTAGAATATCAATCCTTAGGATATGGGTGCATTTGTTTTGCCTTTTGTCTTGATTATCTGGCATGCAGAAAGAGGTGTGTGTCTCTTCCAAGGTCACCAAGACATCTGGTTCTCTGTGCCAGTTTCCTTGAGGGCCTAACCCTGTCTGACTGCCTATAATATTTCTGTCTAACTCAGTTACCTTTAACAATGTCACTAATAAAAAATTGTATGTATGCAATTTTATGTAAAAGCATCTTACAAATGATACCTCATTCAGGTAGAACTTCTTAAACTTCTTGCAAGGAAAATGTATCATTTTGTGACTAATTTTTCCAAGGTTAGAGAACTCAATTTTATGATTTGAACACTGATTAATATCACATTATTGGTTTTACTATTTCCAATGCCACACTAAATTGCTCATTTTTTCTAAATTAGGAAATTGACAGCATATTATTAGGTGTCTTTACATATAATATACTGAATTTTATGACTCTAAACTTGAAAGTCAAAAATTATCCTCGCTTACTGAAATGCATAATAGATATTAAATAAGGTTATGAAAGTTACAAGATGTCACACACTGATAAATTATTCTATATGAATTAGTTATTACTGATTCTAAAACAATAACTTGTTTCTTTTCTTCACTGACTTTCAATGTATGCATAAAAACTTTAACCTTATTTTCTGATTTGTAGATTAATCATGCTGAAAATAGTTTGTAAGGTAAAAAAAAATGCAAGGAATGGAATACTTCCATACTCGTATTAGTAATCACCTTTCTTGTTGAATATTTCCATATTTTGTACTAGTAAACACTTTTCTGGTTGGGACAGAATATGCAACACATCCTAAAGGAGAGTTTAACTTAGCTGATGGTTTTGTTGGATTCAGTCCACATCAGCTGACTCCAAGGCAAAAATACTAGGGTATAAGTGCATGGCAGAGAAAAGATTCTTAGTTCATGATTCACTCTGGCTTACTCAGAAGTGTCCTTTGTCAATTCTTTGTGTACATCTGCAAACCAAACAATTTGACACTCTACCCTAGCTACCATAATATTCTGCTATCTTTAGAGATTTAACAGTGAAAATTTAACTGTATTATTTATTTGATATTTACATAATTACTACAGTCTAATGTAGTTTTATAGAAGTTTTTTATTCCCTTCCATAAAGGATTGTTAAAGCCAAAAATAAGTTTAATGGGGGAAAAAAGAAATTTGTGAATGTTCTACATTTTGAATTTGTGTCCTAGTCTTCTGATTAAGAAGAAAAGATCATTGAGGGGAATAACCTGGAAGGGTGCATCTCTGCCTGACTCCTTGTCTCTCTCTGCTTCTTGGCTGCCATGATGTGAACAGCTTTTCTCTGCCAAGCCTTTCAACAATGATGCTTCTGTGTCTAAGGCTGTTGAACATGGACTAACCCTTCAAAAACAGCTAAAATACACTTCTTTAAATTCTGGTTGTCAGGTATTGTGCAATGAGGAAAGTGACTAACAGGTATATTTTCTTTTTTTCTTTTATTTTGCAGCACCGGGGATTGAACTCACAACCTTGCACCTGTCAGACAGGCGCTTAAGTCACCGAGCCAAACTCCTGGCCCTGGTTTTTTGAGGCAAGGTCGCACTGTGTAGCTCAGGCCAGGCCTTGTGCTCATGTTGTAGCCCAAGCTGGCCTTGAACTCACAACGCTCCTCCTACCTCAGCCTCCTGAGTGCAACAGGTATATTTTCTAATTCATATTGTTAGTATTTATGTTAATATACAAATATTAAAAAATGTTATATATATCATTATATCAAAAATAAAGAGAATATGGAATAATACACTATAAATCAGCTTTTTAGTTTCCACTCTGTACTTTAATGACAAATATGGAAATATTAAATAACATTTTTATAGTGATATCAAATACAAATTGTTATTCCAGATACCTAAATTAGAAAAATATAATATGGCATAAAATAAATTATACACAAATATTTGTATTTTCTCAGAATGTTTTTAGTTATGCACAATTTCATATATGTATATATGCATAATTTCCCTAATGCTAAAAATATTTCACAATTATTATTATATAATTTATAAGTATCTTGAATTTTAAAACATTATTCACCCAAAATATTACAAAATTAAAATTAAACACACAGTTAATGAATGGCGGGTCAAAAATAAACTATCTATTTGCTAATATTTTCACTAGTACTATTTTGTGTGCCATGTTCAAATATGCATATTCCATGTGAAAGGCTACAGAGACAAATTAATTATATTTGTAAACAATATATAAGCAAATTAAAAATGGTGACATTTTGGAAAAATCACATATTTACACAAGTAAAGTTTATAATATCCTACCTCAAATGTTTCAAGGTTATTGATTTTTACTGTAGTGTCAAATTGTAGCTGGTTATTGATTTTTAAGGTAGTGTCAAATTGTAGCTGGACATTTTGGGATCTGGTGAAACTAATCTGTCATCTTTGGAGGTTTGGATGACTATAACACTGAAACTCACTTTCAAGAAAAAAGACCATTACATGTTAGATAGATTAATATTTTTAAAGTATAGCATTTTGAATATTACTTATTTTTGTTTACTACCACAAGTAATATTTGAGACCATCTTGTTATTCGACTTAAAATGATTTGTTGTTGTTGCCCTTACTTTGTGATTTTTATTGGTATACTGGCAAGTGGTCTGCTATATCACCGTCTTATAAAATATAGAGAAAAATGAAGTAAATGGAAACAAGGAAGTTAAAAATGGAAAGTGAGAATTTTTCTCTATGTAACAAATTGAAACTTAGACAATTGTAATTATAGTTAATGTTATTTGATAGTTTAATTTTGATAGCAAATTTCAGATCACTTAATTTTAAGAGTTTCATTGATCTTTTGAGGCAAATCACAAAATATATGGCTGATATAATTATTTCCTGATCTCATTCCAGACACCTACTCCTTAAGGAAATCATATTTCCAACTTTAGAATGAATAGCTCTCAATTATCTACTACCATTAAGAAAGTGGTAAGTGGAATATGATGATTTTTGTTTAATTTTAATCTTTATAGCTTCTATGATGTAATATTTTTATTAACTGAATTATATCACTATCACATATTTCAGGTATATGAAATGATATTATGATTAAATGCTGGAGTGTACTTAACAAGATCCTTCAAGTGTTCTTTTTCTATATGCTTAAAGACAAGTGAGAAAAAAATAATTTCAATCAATATGTAACAGATGAAGTTGACCTCAGTAAGTTGTAAAAATTCCACTTCAAACTTTTAGATGGAGTTATTTCTGAATAATTAAAATGAAACCTTCCTTCAGCACTCTATGTCTTAGACAATCCAGTCCATCAAATCTCCATATTGAGATAGTTTTATCTAGGGAGACAAGTATTTGTAAGTTTCCTAAGAGACACATGTCCTTAATATATTTCATGTTAATGAGTAGGGTGAGTTGGATGGAATCATTTTAGAATGGGACCTATTTTGATAAAAATTGAAGCATTAACATAAAAGCTGTTCCCCTGACTGTAATGAGAAATATCCTTATCTGAAGTACATTTTTGATTTAGTCAGGAATTTCTCCTTGCCTTCCAATATGAGTGCCTACAAATTCAGAGGTTAAAACAAATTCTACTCACATTAAAATATCACTCATTACATATTGAAAAGATAGTGGTCAAATTCCATTATACACTTTAATAATAAAATTAAATGGCACTTAACATTAGAATAATAGTAAAAAAAACTTGTTTAATTTTCTCTATATTGTATGTACTATGTTCACACAAATTTTTTTTTATGACCAAATATATCATAATTCATAAGCAAGAGAGTTGATTTTGAAATATCAGGAATTTTAAAAGGTAGAAATTAGTTATGTATTTATAGAAGAAATTCGTATTTCAGCATGTTGATGATGTATATTTTTGTAAAACCAAGAAAATTTCATACATGGAACATGGAAAAAGACAGTGACTGAGTCAAATTCTCCAGGGATCAACACCACACAGACACACTAAGTTGTGAAGCTATTCAAACACTAATCTAACTTCACAAAAACTGAGGAAATTGAGTGAAGTATCAGAGTTCCTGCATTTAGGATAAAAAGAAGAGAAGAAAAGAAAAGAAAAAAAGACATATTAAAGAAATCACGAAAGAATTGTCATGCAACCCTTTGTGAAATTCCAATATGCACAGCAGTGTAGAGGGAGATGACTCATATTTCTAGGAGGAAAAGAGAATTAAATCTAAACCTTAGACTTGAAACTAAGTATCAGGCTCGATATTATGAAGTGTAGTGCTGGAAAAGTCCAGTGATTCTTACCAACCAACGAATACCCATTGAATAAACTGACAGAACTCTGTAGGACCAAATGTGTCACTGAATCCCCTATTGCTATTTTTACTTCTGGGAACTGAACAGGGAGCAAATCTCTGTGTTAAGAAGCAAGACACAAAAGTTTACATAGGGCTTTGTCTTGGAGCCAAGAGCCAGAGTTACCACTGGGAGACCACTCAGTAACTGGTAGAAATGAAGGACATGTAAGCATGCTTGAGTTCACAGATGTGAACTGACAGTCTGACCTAGCATCAGGTGCTGTGCTGTGAGCCAGTACGATAGACTTGAATTTTTCTGCATAATTTCCAACCTTGTAATGGAGCATATTCCTAAGACTATACAGGCTCCTGAAACTGTAAGACTCAGTCAAAATAAGCATAATATCACTCTTGGTAGACAAGAACCACTACATCACTTGTACCTAAACATAGCTATCATCAGACTAGATCCCCCATA